>CAEGAE010030923.1:0-22890 GCA_903067095.1 Girardinus metallicus | reverse complement strand
TTTGGAACAGAGCATTTTGAGTTTTTTATTTTTGAATAAAATACTGTTCTCACTGGGAGCTTTGTTCAGTAAAATTAGATTTATACTGTAATAGTTCATGGCTTGAAAATTATACTGACCATCATTTTCTCATCATTTGAGAAAATATCACTTGCATAATAATTTGGAACACGGTGTATATTGTTGCTCTCCACAGTCACCAAACACTTGTATTGTTTTGCGATACAAATTTAATGAAAATCCAGGCATTTACTGTCATCGCATGATTCACTAAATCAGACTGAAATTAATAGAAACGTAAGCGAATCATCAACCGACTCTAACTACGGTTACACTTAAACCATTATTCTATGGATAATGAAGTTTGCCCTCAGCTCGGCCTTGTCGGGACACACGGTACCGCACCGTAACCCTCACACTCCCCTCCCCTTCCTCCGTGTACCTGCAGGGCAGCGTCCCCGCTGTGTCCCGCGGCCCGCTCGCTCTCCGCCGGGCTGACGGAGTCGGAAATGCCGCTGTCGTCTTCAGCCGTCGGCTCATCGCCCTCCGAGTCCGATCCCCACGTCGAGTCGCATTCCTCAACGGTGCTCGGCTCCTTGAAACGCCAGCTGGCCACCAGGTTTCCCATTGACAACACATGCAACTCCTGCCCTCTCTTATTGTCCGTTCGCCTGCACAGGACGCTACATCGTTGAGACCAACGCTGCCTCGGAGCGGGGGCTTCAGCGAGGGGCTTTTAAACGGCATAAAAAAGGGGGAAATTCCACATCAGCAGCTATGATGCGCGTTTCTGTATGGGGGGTGATTAGTGCCGCCGAGAGGAAGGGGTAGGTCTTAAAGACACAGACATCACTAGCCTATGAGGAAGAGAGGGCCAGTGACTATAGTAGACTAGCAGAGCTGCACTCTATTAAATAGGACATTAATTTATTATGTGAAGGCGTTTTGAATTAAATCAAACTTTGTTTAAAATATTTTTAATGCATTAGATACACAGGTCAGTGTTAGAAATGTGAATTTATTATAAAACTGTGACTGTCAGGTTCATTCTGAGGAGATTTGTTTGTAATATTGAAGATGAGGCTTTCAAACTTTAAAGGGGGAGTTTTATTCCATTTTATAGCATAATAAATTACATATATATATATATATATATACAGCTCTGGAAAAAACAAAGAGCCCACTGCACTGAGCTCCATTAAACCTCCTGGTTATTCCACCAAATATTGATTTCTGAACTCTTCCTGAGTTAAAACATTAGTATTTTGCTTCTAAATGAATATGAACTTGTTTTCTTTACATTATTTGAGATCTGAAAGCTCTGCATCTTTTTTGTTGTTTTGACCATTTCTCATTTTCTGCAAATAAATACAATATTTTTCCCTGGAATTTCAGAGACATGTTGTAAAATATATACATATAAAGACTAAAATCAGATAAATTGATCATTTTAAGTGGTCTCTTAATTTTTTTCTAGAGCTGTACATATATATATCTCAAATAAGTCTTATCCCTTCTGCGGTCTTAAGAGACGGGGCCAGTCAGACCCGGTGGGATTGGACTGACCTTGTGTGCGCTTTTACAAGTTTATTTTTGTGTGTGTTTGGTTTTGGAAACTGACGGTCTAACGGGACAATGCCACCGCTCCCCCACTGTCGGACCGTGACACCTGCCGCGCTCCTCCTGAAGGAGAGTTAAAAGAAATTTTACTTCATAACGCTTTGAAATTGGGCGTCTGTCTCTTTAAGAAACTCATTGCTACATCGCTCCTCTATTAGCGCTTTAACAGTGCTTTCACCAGTGTTGCACTGATAAGAAGCTTGTATAATGAGTTCTTTGATAAAGGACACCCAGAGTCTATATTCATGTGACTTTCATGGCCACAATGTTAAGAAGTGAACTTTGGACGGATATGGGTACTTAAAGTCGTAAAGACAACTTTAAGTCGTTCCATATCAAACACTTAAAGTTACACTACTTGAAGGGAGACTTTATTTAAAGGGGTTGTATTATGTAAAATATACTTCTTTTTTTTAGCTTTACATCATGTTGTAGTGTTTTTCCCTCATCAAAAACGTGCCTGGAGTGTTTTCTTAATTCATTCATGCATGTTTAACAAATCCTTTAATCTCCATGACAACCATTCACTTGTGCAAAACGCCTGGGTGGACCTAGCTCCGCCTTCGAGACACAGCTCCTCCTCAGGGCTGCAGTTTCCAAGCTTTCAAGCTTCTGCCTGACAGAGCAGCCCTGCCTCGCGACTCCCCCACTCAGCTCCTTCAGACTAGCAAGCAGCAATTAGCAAACACCTGGTGGAACTGCACATCTGCTGAGCTCATTATACAAGCTACTTTTCAGTGCAGCGCTGGTAAAACGTTATTAAAAGGAGTTAAGAGGCCCAATTTCAATGCGTTAAATTACAAAGTCAAATTTCTTTTAAACCATATTTGATATGTGGCGTTTCTATAGCAACTGAATTTAACATCGTTACTTGATTGTGCTTACACGCTTAATATTTTACCTGCAGTCATGTAAAAATTCAAATTAGTGATCTTTGGAGGCTGAAGCTAAAAACTAAAAGGGGCCAAATTCAAAATGGATAATTTTAATTAATGGTAAATCTGAAAAATGTCATTGTTGTTAGTTGAAAATTATATTTTAGTGTTGCAATACCTTTCTGTCAGAGACTTTGACCAGAAACACGTAGCATGTTTCCTTCCCAGTCGATGTTTCATAGAGAAGGTCAATGGTGTTGCATCAACTTCTATGTTAATTTCTCATCTAAATAATCATGGAACTTTATTGTACATAAATAAACATCTAATCTTTAATCTAACACTTTAAAGTTGTAAGGATTTCTCGTGAAACTCTTGAGAAAAAGCTGGACAGTTTTACTAAAGATAGGGAGATCGGTTGGGTTCTCCAACGATTCCTTTGTAGAAATCTGACATACTATCAAAGGCAAGTTTGATACAAATCAGACTTTTTGAATCAACCTTGAAAAGCTCAGCGTAGCAAACATTTTTTCTGTAGTTTAGCCAACATGGAGGCTGGAACGAGGCCTCACCTGTAGGGTTGGACTGTGGCGTTTGGCAAACTCAGCCTCTAACATTGACGTGACTTTGACCACAAGGTCTGTCTGTCTGGCCACCCTGCTGCGGCTTCGGACGCTGCTGTGATGAGAGAAACTAAGTGTTTTCCTGACGTCACAGTAAAAACTTAGCTTGTGTTAGGGAGAAGAAGAAGAGTCAGAGAATTGTGGGAAACCAAGTGAAACTGGGGAATGAGACAATCGAGACTTGAAGGACCCTAGAGTATCATCAGAGCGGTTTCTGTTGTGTAAGCAAATACCGGAACTGGAGATTCAGGAGTTTTGCTTTTGTGGCACTACAGGAAATTTCATCTGATGACACTAAAACACGAAGCAGTTTAGTAAAGAACTGCCAATTTTAATGAGATAATTCACATTCATCTGGTTTTCACAATAAAAACATACAAGTCAGTGTCATTTCAATAACCTGCAACACTGCAGAAGGTTTACCGCTTCGAATGAGCCATAAATTAAGCATACAGTAATTTAATGTAGTAATATATTAATTTAACACTCCGCTGAGGTAAAGCAGTTATTTCCTTTTTCGCGTACTGATGATCTGAGGATGAACACGAGAACACGAGAGCACTGCACTTAAATGCGGAGATCCGGATTTGATGGCACAAAAGTAAACTCAGCCTGGATTTGTTGAGATATTGTGAGCATTTTTTCAAAGGTTTATGGCCAAGTACAAATCCAACAAAGTATTTCAGAAAAGCAACAGGGTAATAATTTGTTTGACTGTTGTCATAAAGTGTCATTTGGTAAATAATGACATTTTAATGTAAAGTTGAATTAAAATGGTCAACTTTGCATTATTCTGTAAATGACAACACTTTTAAAGCAAAGTTGCATTAAGACTTGCTTTAAAGTTTTACTTTGCATTAAAATGTCTTTTTTATCATTTCATCACAACAGCCATAAAGATTCATTAAGAGTCCTTCATGTTTATGACAGGGTCATGTCAATGTCATGCTAACCCCTTCAAATAAAGTTAGCATGACATTGAATATTAAGTTGTTCAGCAACAACAGCTGAACAACTTAATATTCAATTTATTTTGCATAGTTTGATGATCTCTGGTAGTTTTCAGAAAGTTCTATTATTTAAATGGAGTGTAAATGTTTTGTTTCACATATTCCATAGCAAAAGTATTATTTATAGTTTTACCACATTAAGCAGACTAATCTGATTTCTTTCTCTATGAAGTCATTGCACTTGAAAATGAACCAATCAGCCAATGAAACTGTAGAGACGTAGTCAGGACTCTAGCAGAAGCATGAAGCCAGAGAACTATAATTTACAAGGTGTTACAATCTAAAAATGCTGCTAATAGGGTATAATGAACACTATATATAAATATTAAGTCAAATCATTTGAAGCATGTCTGATAAGCTTTGTTTTTTTTTTGTTTTTTTGTTTTTTTTTTACAAAAGATTTATTTCAAGTGCAATGTGTCAAATTTTACAGTGTTGAAACGTCAAAGTTTAATCTGAGCATCAAAAGTTGAACTTTAACCGAATGAACTGGTGTTTAGACACCTTTTATGGATTTACACACACAGTTTAAGTTTTATTTATCTATAGATTTTACCGCATAATATTCAAGTCATTTAATCCTCTGAAAGTTGTAAAAACAACTGATGTAGTAATTATAACTCTGTTTAACTTTATTTATTTATATTTCATTTAAATGTTTCCAGCTTGTCTTCAACAGTGTATCCAAATGTAAATTACAGAAATGTGGCCATCAGAAGGTTTTGGTAAATTCAAACCTGCAAACTGAAGCAGTTTTGTAAAAATGAGCAAAATGTCACAATTATAAAACCTAAAAAAGCTTAAAATCACAATATTGCAACATAAAGTTGTTGAATCTATAATTTATACTCTTTGCTTTATACATTATCTGCAGCTTCGCTTGTTTTTTTTAATGAATAGTGAAATTATTTATGATGTATCATTTTGAAATTCATTAAAAAATAGTCACCTAACTTTAGGATTAGACTGGGACAGGATATGCATAAATACATCTAAGAGGAAAATTAAAAAATGACAAGATTACTTATATTTTAGCACAACAGCAAACAATCAGGCAAGAAAGTAAACACATTCAGAAATTATATAAAATAGCTACTTAATTCTAAGGTTTTATGGATCAGAAGATTATTAAAATAATCCAATCTTTACCAGGTTATAAAGAATTAATATCGCACAAAGACGATGTCAAATTGGAAAAAGGTTTTCCACATGATTTAAGAAGACATATGCTGCTTGTCAAAATGCATTGATTAACTTAACTATTAATATCATCTCTCTAACAAACACATTCTGTCTATTTGCTTTTCTAAACCAAAGTGCAAACCCTCAACATCTCCATCTCGGACTCTGCAGGCCACAGTTTGCATTTTAAATGTTGCATTTAATCAGAAAATAACTAGAAAAAAACTGAATACGTTTTGAATGAGATGAACAATAACATTAGTTGTCGTTTTATCCAAAGAAGCTAATTTTACAACGTAATGGAACAAGAAGACTCTTCAACTTTAAATCAAATAAATAAAATTTGGTCACTGATTATTACAACAACAGAAGTTGTTTTGGAATAGATGGAACAGTTTATTTTTTTGTGTTTTATTAATTTACTACATCTGAATCATGGGTCTGTGCTTATTATTTATTGTTTTTATATATTTCCTATTTTTGTGTTTGTGTCACTTTGCTGCCTTTGCGCAGAAATTTCCCCTTTATTGGGGCAAATAAAGGATATTTCTATTCTATGGTTTTTATGTTGCACTTACCCCGTTCACCACAAGAGGGCACTGTTCCCATACGCTACTATCAACCACATTGTGTTTATTCTTTGATTGCATCGATTTTGTAGAATTAAACTCGCCACACAGTGCAGCCAAAAAGTAGTAGCAGTTAAAAATAAAGCTACGTTCATGTTTACACAGCACCAATTCTGAAGACTGTTTACTAAGCACAAAAGAAAAAAAAAAAAAAAAGCAAACAGTTTATACCTTATTGAGTTCTTTTTAGTTCTCAATCTGGTCAGTTACCTTCATCCAGGAAGGAAATTTACATGGAACCGGCAGTCCAGGGGTACAAAACAACATTTCAGAACCGTCATTGCAGCAATTTATTTCCATTGAAGGTTTTATTATAAATTTCTTGGACATCCTAATAACAAAAATAGACTTGAAGTAAAACATTTCTGGAATGTGTTTTGCTGGTTGGTTTTATCTTTAGTAACTTCACTGCAGTGGATAAATACGAGGTGTTTCGAGGGGTTGCTCTGTGTGCATGTGTGGGTTTGAAAAGCTCTTCTACTGCCACAGCTGAGCTGGCAGTAATAAAGCAACTTAGAACATAATTACCTGGCACAGTATCTGGTGAGAGAAGCAAAAACAAAAGAGCTTTCCTGAACCTCACGGTTCACAAATCACAGCTTAGCCTTTTGCTTCTTTCCTTTTAAGTTTTGATATTGTTGAAATATTTGACAAGGCCGTTGTTTCCCTTTAATCATTTGCTTTTTCTTTGCATAATGAAATGCTTTCTTTGGTGTTTATTATTCCAGGTTGAGTCTAAGGATTCAAGAAATCTCACTCTAAATATCCCAATATTTGTGTTAGTTATTGTATGTCTGGCTGAGAATATAATAACATTTATCATGTTGTATTTTACTTTATTTCCATACCAGCCATGTGGATTTCAGATACAGTGTTCACACCGCAAAAACACAAAATATTACCAAGTATTTTTTCTCATTTCTAGTGAAAATATATTATTAAACTTGAAATAAGACAAAACTAACTCACAAGTACATTTTCAGCACTTTTACACTGGCAGGCTACTTCACTTACAACTAGTACTTTTTCATCAATATAAAGGAATTATTGACATAAAACGAGCTCTGATGTCTTGCTGAAAATGTACTTGTACATTAGTTTTTCTCTTATTCTAAGTGTACTAAGATATTTGCAGTAGAAAACCAGACCAGAAAGACTTGGTAATAATAAATTACAAGAAACTCAATAATTTTCACTTGCTTGATTCATCGATTTTCTGTTTTCTCTCTTTCTACCAAAACTGATCTTCAGTCTGGTGCTTTGGTCTCGACTATCCCTTTTCTTAAGAGATGATTCTGTTTATAGAGACTTTATAGTTAATTTTATTTGTCGTTTCTGTTGTGTTCTTTATTTATTTTGGACATTTCAAATGTCCTCAAGCTCCATTTTAAATGTTCATCAGAATTTAAAGCTTATTGATCACTGAGAAAGTCTTCTTGCATTTTCATATTACTTGAAAATGCTCTCCAGATAATATTATCGTTTATCGCAATAAGTTCTGGGACAATTTATCGTCCAGCAAAATGTGTTATCGTGAATAATCTCCGAATGTTCTCCAACAGCTGCTTCTCTAAGGTCACTGCTGTTGCCTTTCCGACCTGGCGTTGTGCTAACACACGTTTGTGCTTCATGTTTCTATAGAGACGGTCAAAGTCATCAACTGTGCGACTCGCAGTCATTTAGCTCATTTAAAAATTTGTGTTTGAAACCAAAACACATATTGACATTTTGTGAAGCCAGAGCGGGTAGAACGCACCCCACCGCTGGGTTTCCAAAGGGTTTGTTTATTATGCTAATGACGCTTCGTGTTGTCAGCAGCTCAAGGTTAGTTAAGCTGCAGTTTGTTTGGCTGCTGGGCGCGCTCAAGAAGCTCTCCTGCCCTGGCACGCTTACAAACATCAATGTCACTGCAGAGGCTGCGTGATGTGGAGTACGCGCGTCCAGGCCGAGTGTTGGGTTTTCTGCACAGATAAAGTCAGGCTGAGAGCCAGCAGATATCATGCCATACCTTTAGATGCACACGTATTCCCACTTTGGGGGTTCTGGCAGCCGTTCTGTCGCTTTCAGACCAAGTCTCCATGTCCCCACAGCTGCTCCTAGATTAAAATCACCCAACTGCTCTGTCTCTCTCTCTGTATGTGTGTGTGTGTGTTTGTTTTTCACACCTCTGAACCGTATTGCCTCCATAACTTCTTTTTTTGCCAGTTAAATAAATCAGCTTAGGTTGCGTCAGCTCTCCCTGAAAGAGAGCAAATAAACAAGATTAATATCAAAGGAAGGAGGAAGGGGAATGAGATGGAACGCGGAGGGAGAGAAGATGAGCCTAAAAATCAACAAAAGGAAAAAGAAGATAAAAAGCAGAGAGACGGGTAAACAGGAGACAGACAAAAATATCCTATAGCAGTTTCATCTAGTCCAGTCGGAGGGAAAAGAAGGGAAACTTTTTAGGGAGTAAATGTAGAGTTTACCCCTTACTGTTGGCTTGTCCTTTCCTCTCCTTAATAAATGCAAATGCTATAATCTGCAGAGTCAAGCATGTATAATCTATATAAATTTAACAACAAATGCTGATTTAAGCTGTTTTTTCCAGTTGTAAGTTGAGTTTTCATGACAGAATGACACTAAAAATATTAGTGATATCGTTTCATGTCTATTCTTTTGTCATTAAGTTGGAAATCATGTTCTATTTTCCATACACTTCAACATTCCACAAAAAGAAACATATCCATGTTGTTTTCTGCAGAAGAACAGAGAAGAAAACCTAAGAACAGAAATAAAATGCAGGGTTCCCCCCAGTGTATTATAAGCCTGGCGGGCCACCAGGCTTTACGTGTGGCCCCACCAGGCTTAGCATTGCTTATTTATTTGAGTCTGTTTAATAACACATAATTCAATAACACATAATTATCAAGTGATATTTTCAAATTTCCTGTCAACTTTAAACATTTTTTAACTCAAAAACTTGACGGGCTCAAGTTTTATTCCATCAAATATTGACTTTTGAACTCTTCCCGAGTTAAAACATTAGTATTGTTGTTTCTAAACGAAAACAAACTTGTCTTATTTGCATTATATTTTTCGTTATTTTGACCATTTCTCATTTTCTGCAAATAAATACTAAATTTTTGCTTGGAATTTCACAGACGTGTCAGCAGTTCATAGAATAAAGGAACAATGTTCCTTTTACTCAAACATATACCTAAAAAAAGTAAAATCTGAGAAACTGATAACTCTGCAGTGGTCTCTTAATTTTTTCCAGAGCTGTAAATTCACATGAAAGTGGAAGCTCGTATGAAACCTAAATACCGTTTAGTAGTTTTTGTGTTCTCTAAGCGAGTTAAGAAACTAATCTTTTCATTTCAGGTTAGAAGTTGTGAAATTGCAGGGTAATTTTAGGTTACAGTTTGTTAAATGCAATGCAATGGTTTAGATCAAACTATATCCGTGTGCTAGCATGTCCTAATCAAAGTCTTGCTCTAAATCTATGCTAGAGACCTACCCCCAAAGTGCAAATTCAGACATTTCGTATTGTTTCACTCTAGAAAGCCTGCATCGTTTCCCTTCCACTTCACAAAAAAAATAAAAATTACCCTGAAGCTTGCCAACATGTGGAAAGGTCTAAATGTTACGAATAAATGTACAAAGCCTCCTCAGATCCCGTCCTGTCTGGACGCCAGACATCGGAACAGCTTATCCCCACCAGAGGGGGGACCTATAATTAGAGTTTGCTTTCGGTGTCCTCGTTTTGACACACCAGACTCCAGTGGAGCAAATCAAAGTGTTGAAATGAAACTGGAACAAAGTGATGAAGCACCAAGACGTCTCCTCAGAGTCCAGCGGACACACTGTAAAACATCTGAGCCGCGTTTAGTTGCATCTACCGTCTTCTGAACCTAAATGTGAGAGTTTGTGAAAGATAAACTTACAGCAGTTAATTTTGTCAAATCTCCAAGAGCTGAATAAGCTAGTTTTTAAGTTAGCACTTTAGAAAAGTGAAAGAAGAAAAAGACACTTAACTCACTCTTGTTATTAAGGCAAATGTTCATTTTAATGTCCTGTTCACACTAAATGTTTCTGAGCAGAATTCATGGTGATGTCTTAATAAAATTCATTATCAGATCAGAAAGTTTGTTCATGTGACTTGAAACAAGAATTTAAATTACAGTAAAATAAGTGGTTATTTTAACTTGACATTGTGAGTGGAAATAATAGAGAAGTGTGGCTCTTTAACGAGGCCAGGGCAGTTTTTATACCAAACTGTGAAATATTTGGCTTGAACTGCAGCACTAAGTTAAAACTCACAATTCAAGATTAATTAACCTAAAAAGCTATTTTTAAACTTTTTTTTTCTTATTCTTAAATCAACTTCATAAAGCTTAATTTCTGATTTAAAAACCAAATAAAAATTTTGTTGACTTGAATTGCATTTTCAAGGCAGCAGATGGACTTTCACTTTCAAGTTGAACCACCTTCAAATGTTTTACAGCGAACGACAATCTGCCAAATTATTCAGCAGTCCAAACTTCTCACCCGGATTATGCCTGAGAGCTGTTGATTTGCTGTGAATTTGTTGTCTTCTTGCAAGTTACAGAACTATTTTGCTCTCATTGCTTTATTTATTTAGCACGTCTTATTTGGGTTTCACTCTTTCCAAACTGCATTTGTACAATAATCGTTAAAATACGCCATGAAACGTATTAAACGTCCATAATCCGATGTAAAACAGGAGCAACACATTCTGACAAGAAAGATCAGCAGCCAGTAGGAGGGGTACAGTTTGAACGTAATTTGGTCCCTAATCTACGACTCTTGTTTACGTTACGTCAGAGAAATTGCAATCAGTTATGAGCCACAGGGTTTATACAGATGAGCTGGCTGTTAAGAGGGCTGCTTAACTGGTTTCATTTTTATTTTTTTTACTGAGCTCCCTTTTAACATGACGAGTTTAATCACAAAACCATCAACAGCTGTACTTTTGTGCGAACACGAGTTGAACTGAATTAAATTGCAGATTCTGAGGAAGCAGGAAAGAAAGCAAACAGGAACTCCCAGCTGCCTTCTTCAAAAGCCAATTTCTCCAGAGCCGACTTTCCGCTGGCTTCGGGTCTGAAACAATCTCACGCTTTGAGTGTCCTTCTGTGGATGACTGCGCTTTGTCGAAAAGCTTGAAAATTGAAAGAAAAAAAAAAAAAAAATTATTAAAAGACTTGCGTATCAAGCAATCCAAAGAGACTGAGCTCCTCTATTAAAATGTGAGAGCAGGAATGAAAATGAACTCACACATGGAGAATAATTACTTTATCCGATGCAAATTCTGTATGTTTGCTAAGCTGGGGGAGAATTAAGCAGTTTGTATTTTTCATGGAAATGTTATTTCAGTAGATAAAAAAAATAAAAATCAAAAACCATTAGAAACTGCTTTGCATGTAAATGAGTTAAAAAAATATGCCCTTTCCCATAATTATGCAGATGATACACGGCTCTACGTTACAGTGTCACCATTTAAGCACCGAGTGAGTCGCCAAAACTTTCCTCTACTGAACAGAAACAAAACTAAAGTTACTATTAGATACAAACAATTTAAAATTAACGCACAGCTTCAGTTATTACAGTAAGAAACTAGAAATCAGGAGTGAAATCTGAGTGTAGTGATGGACTCAGACCTGAACCTTAAGAGGCGCATAAAGACGATTACAAAGTCGGCCTTTTATCACCTGCAGAACATTACAAGGATTAAAGGACTAACAGTGTCTTTACAAATGTCTAAAAAATCAGCTGCAGCTGATCCAGAACGCGGCTGCTGGTGTTCTGATTAAAACCAGGAAGATGGAGCAAATCACCCAGTTCTACAGTCACTACACCGGCTCCCTGTAGCTCAGAGAACAGACTTTAAAATACTGCTGTTGGTTTATAAATCACTGAACGATCTGCTCTGCGTCCCCAGAACCAAACACGGAGAAGCAGCATTCAGCTTCTGTGCACCAAAAATCTGGAATAAACTCCCAAAAATCTGCAAAAATACTGAAACACTGACTTCCTTTAAATCAAGGATAAAAACTAATATGTTTAATTTCCTTCAATTAATAACAACTAGAGCATCATTTATTTTTGGTTGGTATTCTAACTTTTCTTTACTTTGTTTTGTTAGGGTTAGGGTTAGTGTTTTGTTATGCTACAGTAATTTACCATCAGTGGTTTTAGTCTTTGCTAACCCTAAAAACAACACACGCTTCCCATGTGTTGTTTTTCCGTATATTCTTGAATTTCTTTAAGAGCCATGGTGTGTTGCTTTCAGAGATCTTTTAAGGTCTTTCTTGATCCTGTGGTAGAAACCTGTGAGAAGCAAATACTTCTTCATATCAACGTATTCATACCATCTGCGACCAAACTTTTCTTCATAGAAGCGTTTTAGTTGTATAAATTTCTGAGCAGCAGTTTGACAAAAACACTCAAATGAATCGGTTTAAAATGTCATGGCAGACGAGCTCCGAGCGCTGCACTGTGAACGCTACTGCTGCGAAATCCTTTTCTGCTCTCCGTTCCTGGAATTGGCAGATTTTCCTAGTCTTCAGATTACTTTTCCACTCTAATCTAAAACTATTTGAAAACGAGAGCGCTCTGCCATTCGGCTCTTCCTGCTAAGTAATAAAAAAGAAATCTGAATTTATACATTTTAGTTTTGTTATGTAACGGATACAGCACAGGGTTTGTACTTTTTGCAACGCCTCATTAAATACGAAGACATTAAATGTCAGGATGTTTGTGTGATTGACATCCAAATGTCAAAACCATTTCTCTGTCTGCATTATGAGCCATAAATGCATTCTGAGGAAGATCCATCACTAAGATCCAGTCCTCTGACTCAGGAGTCAGAGGACTGATCAGTCTAACATCTAACAGTATTAAACTCTTGACTTTTTTGAAAGCTGATGCCATCAAATGTCAAGCGTTGCCTCTGGACTGCGTCTCATTTCTTCTCAGAGTGGATCGTAACTCGGCAGCCTGCAGAGGAGCTGGACTGAATCTTATTTCTATGCTAATGGTGTTGACAAATGTGTTGTGATGGCGTTGCCATTTCTGAGTGGATCTGAATAGCACCTCTGAATTGAATTGTACTGTGAATTATCATATAATTGCATTTTCGGCTGTGATTTATGTGCGTGGGGAAGCCGGTGTGCACCAGTTAGTCGGTCGTGGCATTTCTGCAGCTGCTCCGACTTGGAGATCTGCGGGATGATTCTCAGCTGCTAACATCCATCTTTACCAACCCCCCTCTGCTCCGCTTCCTCCTCATGCACCCTTCTTTTTCATTCATTTGTTCTTACTGTCGTGGTTGCTTTCATTCAGTCATTCCCAGTGTTTTACTCTCTCAGTTCTCCTGCTGGCTGTGCTTTCACTTCCACCTTTGTAGTTTCCATCTTCAATCATCCGTCTCAGCGGTGTTCGAAGGAGGGCAGCAGTGAGGACGGTACGGCGCATCTGCATCCTTCGGGGCATCGTGAACATAATTCTTCTTTCAGTCTCAGTTTTTCTCTCTTTGCTCCGACTCATTCTGGTCCAGTGTGATCTGCGTTGAGCTAAACATGAGCTAGTCCAGTTATTAGCAAAAGCGCACCTAGATACTTTAGAATATCGCTGAAAAAACCTTTTATTTCTGTAATTCAATAAAAAAAAAAAAAAAAATACAGTTTCACTCAGGGGTGGAAATTAAAATGTTTCTCTACCAGCTGCTGTGGCTGGTAGAAAATTTCTTCTCTACCCACCAGCCACTGATTTTTTTCTTTCGATTACAAACCCCACCAGTACAAGCAAATAATATAAAATATACGATTTATTCTTAACGCTATGAAAACCAATTTACTGACAATAAGTTTGCCATACATATGTACATATACAGACTATTTTAACATAACAAAGCATGGACACCTTAACAGAGGTGTAAAGCAATAAGTTCATTACTAACAGCATTTAAATTTAACTACACAACCCTAAAATACTTGCAATCATTTCTGATGTTGAACATTTCCACATTTTGGCTACAATTCCCCAGATAGTATTAAGTTAAGATGAGTCTAGTGATTTTTTAAACATTTTTAAATGGTTTCAATAGCTGTTTTCTAACTGTTCTGTTTGTTTTCCCTTGCTTATTACGTTTTCTATTGAAATTCAGAATTATTCTTAGTTCGAATGATATATGCTCAGGCAAATATCCTTGTCCGTAAATTTGGATTTTGTTCTGATGAAGTGAAACTGAACTTGTTCAGATCATATTGTACATCACTGTATACGGCACATTTGTGGTGCAACTTTAAAAAAGCCAGTCTTCATAGATTGAAGGTGGCTTATAATGATGCACTAAGAGTTTTGTTAAATAAACCCAGATGGACCAGTGCCAGTGAATTGTTTGTATCTGCTCGTGTCAACACTTTGATGGCTGTTTTGCGAAAGCTTATGTATAAATTTATTTGTCGTTTAAATGAGTCTAATAATAGAATTATTCTACTGATGACTAATGTTAAATATAGTGCAGTTAAATACTCATCTGTGCTTTGGAGACATTGGTATGGTTACCTGCTGAACGGTTAGGAACCTTTTTATTGTATTTTTATTTTTTATTTTTATTTATTTTTATTTTTTTTTTTTAGTGTATTTGTTATCTTTTTATGTAAATTGGACTTTGAGTCTGAAATAAAGTCTCTCTCTCTCTCTCTCCCCCCCCTCCTCATATTCTAAGTACCGCATGCACTCCTGATTCCTACTACCGCAGAAGAAGAGATGAAAATGAATGCCCTCTTCTCACGAGCTGCGTTTCCATTCACCATATCACTGCGCAATTTGACATTTCGAAAATAAATTAGCTTAATGGAAACACTCCACTTTTGAAATAATAAAATAACTCGTTTTTTGACATAAAATTTTGGCTATAGGATGATTTTTTATTTTTTTGGTTGAATCGAAATTAGTTTACTTCGCAAAATTGCAATGGAAACAGGTTTTTGCATCACACCAGTCACATGATCACATGATCAATAACCGGATGTCGCCACTGGCTCAAACCACGAAGAAGGCGACGACAGGAAGTGGTGGCTGATTCAACCTTTGTCAAAGTTTTTGCGCATGTTTGCAATGGAAACGCAGCTACAGAGGAGCGATGAAGCTGCTTACCTTGGCAGATATTTAAGGTGCGTTAAAGGTGAACAGAGCAAAAGAGAGAGATTAAAACGAGCAAAGAGTGTGTGTGATGTGCAGATGTTCATGTAACTGAATCAGTTTCAGGGTTTTCCAACCCAGAGGGAGCGGAGGAAGCGGGGTCACCTTGTTCCACGATTCCAGCAGCGGTTCCCGCCACCCCGCTGACGGCGGCCGGAGCCGTGGTCTGTCGACCCACTGAAACACAACGGAGAGAGACGAGACTATTGGGCAAGAGAAAACCAGGAACTGCATGAACTTCAGGGTCTTCTTCTTGAGTAAGAAATGATACTTTATTACAGGTCATGCAGTGCTTTGCCACAATATTCATACCACCCTGAACTTCACATTTTTCCATGATACAACCACAAATGTTAATTTATTTAATGCAATTTTATTTAGAAAATATCAGTTAGTTCTCTATCATTTTTAAGTGTTCAAGAGCCATTGTGAGCCACAGCTTGTAGACCCCTGGGTTCGATTTAAAGCCACAGTGTGTCACTTTTATAAAAAATATATATATTTTGTTACATATTTGTTAAAACTGTAATTATATTGTGATTGTTATGAGACAGATCATCTGTGAAAATAACCAATTTATTTTGCTTTCTCCCAATGCTAACCAGGAACAACCAATCAGAGCCAGGAGGTGGGTCCTGGCGCTGTCAATCACCCTACATGTGGCGCTGCTCATCATCTCCCTCTGCCTCTCCGCTCGGCGCTGTGCTACGCTGCAGCTAATAGAGCCTGTCCTGAATGCTAGCACTAGTTAGCATGGCAGATAAACGGCTTTCCTGTAACGGTAAGTTGTTTCTCCACCATTATAACTTTAAAAAAAAAAAAATTTTAAAAACAGTTTTTTTTAATCATTAGAATGGCCAAGTCAAACTACACACTCAAATCTATTTCTAATCTGCCAAGACTTGAGATCACAGGTCCAATATGAATGAGTTTGAGTGACAAGATTCACTGCTTTTACTGCAGCAGAAATCTAAGTTTTTTTTGTTTGTTTTTTTTACTAGGAAGCTAAACACAAATGCACACCACACTTTTTAGATATTTGGAGATAAAAAAGTATATATTAATATATATATATATATATATATATTATATATTAATATATTATTTCATATTGTCTTTTTAATCGTGTTTTATTTTTTTTGTGGAATACAAATTTTTGAAGTTGCATAAATATAATTTACTTACTTTTTGCAAGTTCAGGTTGCAGCCTTCAGCTTGTCTGTTTAATTAGCTCTGGTGTCTATCATCCATAATTTCAATCTGGTCTGCAGCCCATTCAAGCAAAGTAACATAAGGGTTCCATAGAAGCTTCTTTTGGTATCACTGACAGCGAGGATAGGTGCCAGGGTTATTAAGAAAGGGGAACAATTAGTGGTCTAAAACTTCCTGGTAGACTGTTGCTCATGGAGCCCATAACCTTGATATGTCTGTGTGAAAACACTGACTCCAGCCACAGTCTCTTCCTTGCACACTTGTTTCCTACCAACCTTTTTCCTTCCACAAAGTCTTCCACTACTATTGCCCATTTAGACATGACTTTTTAAGACTGTTAAGAAATTTCTGCCGTCATGTCTAAAGTCCTCTCCGTGATTGTGCTTGTCATAAAACGCATCTCTGAGTTAGAAATCCTGGTTTTGGGTGGTGTTTTATGGTTTCCAAGTCACGCTGGGTTCCGGCATTACCGCACCAGACACCCACACACGCACGCATGAATACTGTATCAGTGGTTAGTTACAGGGTGATACACTGGCTGAGCATCTCAATAGCAAGTTAACTCCCCAGGCAAGGAAACATCGCTCATCTCGAGAAAAGGATGCATCACTTTTCCCATATAGCACCTGTTAGTGATCAGAATTCCTTTAATGCTACTGGACTGCATGTTGGTAAAATGTTATAGACCTGCAGTCTTTCTGGGTGCAGTTTGGTGTTGTCTCCAGCAGAGAGCATAATAGAAGAGGAATGCATTATGTTGACAAGTTGGCTCTTTTATACTTGTTTATGTCTTATTTAGCTTGAAGATGCAGGAGTTGTTTATTTACCTAATGGCGTTCGCGTGATATTTCATAGTTGCGTGCCACACAAGGGCTTGAGTTCACATTATTGGAATGATAATAGCAGCTTTCCTCAACCCAGGGGTGGAGTAGAGGGCAGCTTCCCTTCATGGTCCCTCCGCTCTCTTCCTCCTTCTCACTTTTACCCTATGCCTTTCTCTGCACATGGATAGTGGAGTCCCCATGATGCTTTCCAGATGTCTCAGCTCAGCGACCAGATTGACAAAACCCTACATCTTCTCTTTAAGTTGTTCTCATTCATGTCCTTTAAAGAACGCACGCACACACGCCTACTCTATCCTGCATTTCACTGACTTGGTAAGGAGACATTTTCTTGGCACAAAAAATATTGTTTATATAATCCTTCTAAAGGATGGCTCACGCTGCAGAGAAATAGCCACTCTTTCCTTTCAAAATGTGATTTTAATCTGTGCCACATCAGGATCAAATAAATGCCTTAATACATGGTTTCCTTCCTGAATTAAAGTTGCTCTTTTCTTTGTGAAGATGCAAACACTTCTGTTTCGTATTTGTTGCCAGTGCAAGGATTTTATGATTTTTGTGTTTCTGTCCATTCATTTCCACTTAATGCCTGTGGATGCATTATTATTTATTTATCCCGGTATAAAATTATTTCTCCGTTCTCAAGCAGATTTTGACGCTTAAAGAAATTTATTCAACACTATAAAAGTTATGGCAGCTACTTCCAGCCCAGATGTTTAATTAAGATGACTTCAGGCTGCAGAATTGCCATTTCTAGGCAACTTTCTCATACTTGATCTCACTGTCATGATGTTGGTAACTATGATGAGTGTCTTTTTCCTCTTCACCCATTGTTCACCCATTTGTAAAATCAGCCATTGAATGCTAACAATACTTCTTTTTTTGTGTCTTTTTATATTTAATACAAACGTTTGGATTTTACAGACCAAACCAAAAATTGTCTCTATCTCTGTCTACTAAACTAGAATAAACCCTGCTTTCCTAATATGTCATCTGTGCTTTCTGTAGGGTTCCCTTTCAAATGAGCGCGACTATGAGACGGTAGTGATGATGAGGATGAGGCAGGCTGCCGAACGACAGAGGCTCATCGAGCAGATGCAGCGAGAGGACGATGACGAGGCTGCAAAGTCATAGCTTTAGTTTCATAAAGCATCTTGTGCTTTTCTTTTATTGTTTTATTGTAACATAGTGTGGAAAATAAACTCTTTTGATAAAAATAAAGCAGTATTTTCATTTATTGTCTTGTTTTTGCATATATAGGGATGTTAGACTTGCTGTATGTAGTGCCACACTACACATCTACTGAAACAAAGCTTATCAGCTTTATCAGCTTTGTTTCAGGACTAGAGAGAACTCTGTAATTGTTAGTTTGAAATTATAAAACTTCTGTTAATTCGGTTTTCTGTCTTGCTTTAAAACTGAGGTTAACCAGTAATGATTTCTTTATTTTTAATTGAAATGTAATTGAAAAGTTTATTTCCAGAATTCAAAAAGTGAAACTCATATGAGAGTGATTCATTAAAAACAATGATACATTTCAAGCATCATTGAGATGGTGCTTGAAATTAACATTGATGATTATAACTGACTGTTAACCCCTAAAGAAAACAAAAATAAATTGTTTCTCATAAAGTTGGAACATTACATAAATGTTCATTTCTGTATTAAAAAGTGATATTTAATCCAGAAATGTTGGGCCAATTACTGCATCATTACTGTAAGGACGCAACCACTCTATGGCACTGCTGGATACGCTTCACAATTTAAATGTTATAATTTAAATTCACCATTACATTCAGATTTTTTTTTCCTCACATCTTTAGCAGACACCTACAATATTTGACAACATGTAAATTTACTAATATCACCATACACAGTATCTTAGATTGTCAAAAATCACAAAAATGTTGACTTTCTGTTCAAATCCCATCAATATCATACAGAGAGAAATCTTTTGGTTTTGGTTATTTTTCTGTGCAAAATCAACAAGCATTAATTCATGGCACATCGTGGTGCGTGCTTAGTCTTTTCTTGTTGGGTTTCAAAAATGCCAGATTTGCCTGGCTGGGCAGCAAAACAAGCTGTGAAAATAGCTCCATGATGTAATGTTCATCAGTCAACCATTATGTGGCCAAATGTGACAAGTTATTACCTCATTACTTGTACCAAACAAGTTTTGACGTACAAATCTTTCTTCCCTGTAGCTTGCATACTTTATCAGCTACTTTAGGGTAAGTCAGGAGCAGTCCAAACCACAGACCGTGTGATGTGACTGTGTGGAAATCATTTCTGCCCCATGTTAAACCAGTAATCAGGCTGTGATTGGAACACTAGGTACGCTTTTATGGAATTCTTGTGGGTTCATTGTGATGAAAAGCAAGCTCACTCTGGAGGCTCTCCATTTTACATCTGATGGTTGGGATGATAGTTCCTCTTGGTTTTCTATTTCCAAATATCCTCGCCTCACTGAGGAAGCCTTGGCTTTTATTTATTTATGGTGCTGTTTATTGAGCTCCCAGTATTTGCTCTACTTTAATTGCTTTAATGGTTGCACATGATCTCTGCAAAACATTTATTTTTGAATGTTTCTTGAAAATGTGCTCTGAATTAGGGCTTATGATCAACAAAGCCCTTAACTAAAAATTTACAGCAACTATGGTTGATACTTTAGACATTATGTTTTGCTGCTTTTATTAATCCTTTGCTGCACACAATTGGATGGTTCATGCTGAAAATGGTTCAGTATCATTTACTGATTCACTTTAGGCTATTTCATTATCAAAACAATTTTTCACAGGTCACAAAACAACTACTGTTGGTGACCAATAGACATGAGACAACCTTCCAGGAACAAAAACAAATTATGAAATACAGAATTAAAAATATCTTTACAGGTAAGACTTGATGCAGGGTGAAGTTTGGGTTTTCCAATTATATTAATCTCATGTTGTCAGGCAATCGTTGCTAATCTTTGTAAAACCTCACAAAACAGTTGTGTGCTTTCAATCATAGTTAAATGTTACTTTTTTTGCTTTGCTTTTGGTATGTCTGCATGCCCAGAAACACTGCACCTTCTTTTATTATCACACAGTACTAAAGTTCTAGGCTTCATAAATTTTAAGTTTGAATATGTCGTAGATTTTCTTTAAAATCTTTATGTGTAAATTTCTGACCAGCACTGCAGTTTAGGCTTTTACACAAACACTTTTTTTTGTGCATTCACCAGACTCTTAACAAGAGGACTGCACGTCCTTTCTATAATCATTGAGTTGTTTCAGGATTATTTAAAAGCTGTTTTTGTTGGGAGACTTGCATTGTTGATTGCTTAAAAAAATTCTACTAACCTCATACTCAGTACTCCTTGTACTACGCAGGACACAAGCCCCTACTTTTTCATATTTTCTGTTTTTACAGGATGTAAAGCCAACATTCTGCAATAACATTTGTTTTTTTCACTTCTGGGTGTCCATTTGTACACTTTCACTCCAACTCCACTTTTGCTGGATCATGAAACGGGCCACAGAGCGTGCTAAATTAAAGAACACATTTTGAAATATGTGTTCTGCCCCTTGATATCGACCCTGATAAATTTTGATTTGGTGTTCCTAGATATTTCACAATAATCTTATGCAACATACAAAATCCTGCAGAGGTTTTGCTTATTTATGCTCTGCTAAGTGACACGCTACCATTCTTCGACACACATTCGGTCAGTCCTTGTTGTGGTCACCATGAGTTTTGTAACAGAATCTTCTTGCTTGGGAACATACATCTTGCCAGAACAATCTGTTTTCCTCATCTCTCTGGCGTAATGGTGTGTCTACTACTCTTTGTCCTGTCATTGTGTTATTTAGGAGCCACATTGAAGCTTCACAACAACCAATCCAGTCATGCATCCCCCTGCCACTCCTGCGCTGCTTCTCCACAGCTCTATTACGCAATGTCCAGCTGTTAGTGGTGTGGTGGGAGACATCTGCTCCTCTCCTCCCGCAAAATCCCCTCATAACATGGTTTTGTTTATGTGTATCCTTCTCCTCTATCCCAGCAATGTGATAAAAAAAAAAAAAAATCAGAAACACACCACCTCTGTCTGAATGACAACAGAGGAAATACAGTCACAGGAAACACATTCACCACAAAAACTGCCCAAAGCCAACAGTGGTTTCTCCTGCTGCATGCAAACCAGTAGGAGAGGATGACCTTGTTACAGCATCATTCTCAGGAAAGATTTAATGTCTTCATAGCATCGTAGCCATCTTATCTGAGGAAGATAGTTCTCTGCTTCAACTTCAACTTGGAGAAGGAAGCTATGTCATGTATTAGGCAGCAGGTCTTGTTAGAGTTTGCCTGGCAACAATTCTGGGCTGCAGGTTAGTGATTTGGGCTGGCCCCAAACACACGCTGGCAGACCCAGGGCTCAAATGAAACCACCCAGTGTTTTTTGGCGGCCGTAGGCAGGTTTTTTCATGCCTGACATGCAAGTGTCTTATTCTAAATTATAAAGAATATTTTCAGGGTGTGAAGTATATTTATCAAGTTCTGTGCATGACGGGTGACTTACAAGATGCTGCACGTACAGATCCTAACAAAAGCATCCATATTCTTTAAAGTTTAAGTTTTGTCATATTAAAATCACAAGCTGTGATCTATTTCATTATGATTCTGAGTAACAGAATGATAAGGTGGTTTATGAATTATGTGAAAATGAAATCATACACATGGTTTTCCAAATTAAAAAATAAATCTGAAATTTTTGACAATTGTCATTTCACTTTTTTTACTATTCTTTACAAAACAGTTCAAGCTCAAATACAGCAGAAGAAGAAGAGGATAATTTTCATATTTTGCCACAAGTGGATTTATGTCTAGATTTTGATTGGGTCATTCTAATCAATCTGCTTTGATCTGGACGTTGTTGTCGTCCTGCTCGAAGGTGAAACTCTGCCAGCATTTCTGTCCCGGCTGAAGAAAAGCTTTCTCAAATCAAGTCGTCAGCGCAGTTTTCTGGAGGTTTCATCCAGATTAGAATAGCATAAAAACTAAATGTTGCTTCTCCATGTTTGGATATGATTCTGATGGTGCAGAACAGACTTGAATTCAGAAGAACTGAGAGATGTGGAAAGTTGATTCAACAACAGCAGCTCTTTAATGTATTTTTGTGCTGAACCATTTAGTGATTTATAAATCAGCAAATGTATTTCAAAGTCTATTCTCTGAGCCAGTGGTGCAAAAAGTGGGTATGCATTCTATGCAACGCATAGGGGCGCTGCACTAGAGGGGGCGCAAAAAACTATGTGGAGAATTTTTTTCCTAGTCAGCATTTTATGTACTTAACAGCTGTTTGTGTATGAAATTATCAATAACAGAGGAACAGCACTGATTAGGCGCCCCTTCCCTCCTGCCAGCCGCTCTCCCCTCCCATACAGTTAGCTCGGGAATGCGTCCCGTCGAGAACGCGCTGAGGCGCGTTTTTTTTTTTTTCTTTCTTTTAATTTTGAATTGTAGTAGTGCACTCGACAACAGGAGCTAAAGATGGGGCCGCAGAAAAAAAACTGCGGGGCGCAAAACAGAAAACTGAAGAGGGGGAGGGTTAAAGATGTTGGAGAGACGAAGAAAAGCTTTTCAAAGTGGTTGAAAGACAGTAGGTAAGTAATGTCAGTGTGTCAACAAGAGAGTTGTAAATATTC
>CAEGAE010030915.1:0-101763 GCA_903067095.1 Girardinus metallicus | reverse complement strand
ATGCTAACGCTATAGCCACCGGAAGTTGTCAAACCCCACATCCGCTTTAAAACGCGGAAGCGTGAAAAAGGTCTATTTTCAGTGTTGTAATTTGGCCGCCATCCAGCAGAGGGCGCCGCTGGTCATAGTTAATCAGAGCCGTTGGTAAAAGAATCGAGATGGCGACGGGCGCATCCTTTAACAGAAATGAGAAACGATCCAAATGGAGTCTGATATGGGATATAAAATGCTCGTTATGTGGTTCTGTTTACATTTATAAATACTTTAAAAGCTTCCTAAGTTATCGCATTAATAGCGCTCATTTAGTCGAGCTGCATGACGAAGCAGCGTTAAGTTTTCAACCAAAAAGTTACTCCTGTGCTAAGACGGCGAAGTGTAACGACAGAAAACGGCAAAGATTATGAAGAGCGCGATCGAAAAGACATGATGGCAATAAGGACGGCTGATTTTGAGGTACGGACGAAAATCGACTAATAGTTTGTTATTGATGATTTCTTTTGAGGATCTCTGTGAGTTTATAAATATGTCTAAGTTTAATAAAGTGAGAAAACTAAAATTTTCTGTTGATTCAGTCAGTATTTAATACAACTGACAATTTTTTTAAGTCCTTCTTAAAAGATGTACGAGTAAAATCATATTTCTAGAATAAAGTCGTACGAGAATAAGGTTGAAATAATGAGAATTAAATCACGATGTTACTTGAATAGTCATAATACAAGAATAAAGTTGTAGTAATATGAGAATAAAGTCATAGTATTATGTATGAAAACTACTATGACCATATTTCAATAATAAAGTCATAATATTTTGACTGCATTCTCGTAATACTTTATTCTTGTAATATTTTCAATTTATTCTTGAAATCTTATGACTTTATTTTCATAATTTTATTTTTGAACTTTTCTTAGCGTGTCCCTAATTATGCATTTGTAAATACAGCATATTATGAAAGATTAACCCTTCGTGTTATGGAGCCCTTCACATTGCGGACGGTCTACCCCCACAATATAAGAGTAGAACTCTGGTTTTTAGGAAAATGACTGGATGTCAATTAATCGTCAGTCAACGGATAAGATCAATCAACTTTATATTTATTCATTAATCGATAACTTTCATCCTTACGGTGCTGCTGTGTGTAGGAGCTGTGACAAACGCCTGTGGAGTCACATCGATGTGAGTCGCTGCAGCCCGCTCAGTAACCAGGCGCTGGCAGGCATCATTAAACGCCACCCGACCTCTCTGGACTTATCCTGGACGCCGCTGGCCATGAAACAACTCAACTGCCTTCTCACCAGACTCCCAGGTACAAACCGCCACAAACGCACACCTCCCTGTCCGTACACCCCTCATCTCCATCCAACTCCTGGTGTTTCTCTGCAGGTTTGAGGGAACTGAGGTTGACTGGTCTGCCCTGGTCGTGTCTGTCCGCTCTGGTCTCTCCCACTCTGCCCCAGTTGCAGCTGCTGGATCTGCGCTGGTGTGAAGGCATTAAAGAAGCTCAGATTAAAGAGATCATCACCCCACCTGGTCAGTAGAAGTAGGCAAAATCAGAGCCTAACTGATTAAATCAAAGCCTAACTGATTAACTTTTAAGTGTAATAACTTAAAAGTAACTTTTCAGCAAGATACAGGAGCTTAGTTTAAGTCAATAACTCCTTAATATTTGTGAAAAAGTTCTAGTTCCATTGGCAGATTATTTCACTTATGACATGGAAAAAATGTCTTATTATAAGTGAAATCATCTGCCAATGGAATAAGTATGTTTTTTAGTCAATGTTAATGAATTATTGACTTAACCTTTCAGCAAGACAGAGGTTTGGTTTATCTATAAGTTTTGTCTTATTTCAAGTGTACTAAAATATTTGCAGTAGAAACTAGACCAAAAATACTTGGTAATTAGTTTTTGCGGTGCAAAAATGGTTGAATTTCAGTTAGATGTTTGTAAACTGCTTAGTTTCTGTATGAAGTCCTTGAAAGTGCTTGATGCTCATATTGTGCAGTTTTGTAACAAAATGCAATCTAATGTCTGATTAAAAGCCTAAATTTGGAAAACGGTTTTTACAAAAAGAAAAAAAAAAACTACAAATTATCAACAAGCATCACTCTAAGAGTCACTTGTCATCTCGATCCGTCCGCGCAGATTTGGAGTCGTCCCGCAGCAGACTGAGGAACATGGTGACGCTGCGTCTGTCCGGTCTGGATGTGAGCGAGTCGACGCTGAGGCTGCTGCAGCGCCACATGCCCCAGCTGGAGGCTCTGGACCTGGCTCACTGCAGGGACATAACGGACTCCTGCATCGCCCTGCTGGCAGCTGCTGGGACTCACACCCGCAACAACCTCAACGAGATCACGCTCTCTGGTGGGTGTTTAAATGAGCACAATCTGAAAACTGTCAGTAATTTAAAATTTTAACTGTCAACGTTAAAACATGCACTAATGTTTTCACTAAAACCAGGAAGAGAGTTTATAAATCACCGAATGGCTTAACAGCATTAAAGATCTGCTGCTGTTGTATCAACCTTCCAGAACTCTCAAGTCTTCTGGTCCTGGTTCTGCTCTGCATCCCCAGAACCAGGACCAAACGTGGAGACGCAGCATTCAGCTTCTATGCGCCACAAATCTGGAACAAACGTCCAGAAAACTGCAAAGCAGCCGAAACACTGAGTTCCTTTATATCTAGACTAAAAACCCAGCTGTTTAGAGCTGATTTTGATTCATAATCAATGAAACATTAACCAACATATTCGATGATGGCACTTAAAATGTAAAATACTTTTTTGATCCTAAAGGAAATTGAAATGTTGCTTGTAACCCATATTAATTCAAATCCTTGAGTTATTGTAGGTGGTGATGCTGTTGGCAGGATAGATCTGCTGTAGCAGTCTGTATTGCAGTGAGTTTGACGAAGCCTTTTAATCTTCCTGTATATAAAAACCTGGAAAAGTGAGTTTGGTTTGAGACAATAAAACATTTTTTAAAAATGTCCAAATGTTTTTGATATGGGCAGTTGCCCAGGGCGGCATCAGAAAGGGGTAGAGCAGCCAAGAACTAGGGAATAAAATCTGTCAGTTGTCCCCCGAGCAAGTTTCACTTTGTTGCTGTTAAGAAGTTGGAGACTCCAAAAAAAAAAAAATCTGATAATTTCTTGCATTTTAATTGGAGTGCAACAGGAGAAATGAATGTACAACTGCGTTTATATTTATATTTCAAGCTTACAAAGTAAGGCACAGTGATTAATGGTGATTAACTTTTTTTAATCGATTGCCAGCAGTAGTCTAACCCTTGCCCGTCTCATCTGCTTCATTTAAATCCTGACTTGTTTATGTTTGTAAGGTTGCAACCAGCTGACGGACGCCTGCCTGCCTTATCTGAAGCGTTTCTCCTCTCTGACTCTGCTGGACCTCCGAGGCTGTAAGGGCATCAGCAGACGTGCCTGCGACGCTTTCATCTCAGATTTGTCCCACATTGCCCTCTACTGTATGATGGAGGAGAAGCTCATCCAGCGCCTGGACTAACGCCACGCCTTTTTAAAAAACATTATCACCAAAAAGAGTGGCCTAAAAGGAAGTAACGCTTTCATTTAATCACTGATGGAGGTGGATGGGAGTTCTCCCTTTTTATTACAGCTTGTAATTTAAAACATTAAAAAGAAAGATGGGGAGGAATTTCTTACTTTAGTATTTGTAAACAGAGGATATGCGTTTGTAAATATTGTTTATCTGTGTTAAAATAAAAGTTTAGTAGTCCTATGTATGTTATTTCTGTTCTAATGGGAATGGTCATGAAGTTTTCACCAACAAGGCAAACTTGATTCCTTTTTTTTCTTATTAATGAGAATTAATAAGCCAGTCTTATTCTGTTAGCTTGTTTACGTTCTCTTAAATTCTCCCACATTTGCATAGAAAATGCCTTTTGGTTTGCAAAGCAAAGCAGACCAGAGTTCGACGGCTTGCAGTCCTGCCAAATCCTCCCCACCAGCAGGGTTTCTGCAGGTTTCACAACTCAACTTTAAGGATTTTTTATAAACTTGTCCTCAAAGATAAGTTTATTTATCTTTGAGAATGTGTTCCCTCGTTGTTATGCTACTATGTTACTTAAAAGAAATATTATTGTTTAATGTGACGGAGCTAGTAAAATGTATCCCACAATAATATTTAAAATTATTTTGAGTGCAAACAGTCTGAAACCAAGCTGTGCTGATCAGAACTTTCTCCACAAAATCTCTACACACACAAATGTTACAGTTTACTTCTTTATTACAAACTGCCTCATACAGAAAAACACTAATGTATGGTGTGTGTCATCAGTCATGGTGGAAAGGTGTGTGTGTGTGTGTTGCTGTAGGTGAACATTTCCGTCTAATAGCTCTTTGTGCTCTCGTACTGCTCGGGGAAAGGCAGGCTGACGTGTCCGCTTCCGGCTACCAGAGGGAGGATCCCAGCGTTGGGAACGACGTTCCAGGACAGCGTCAAGGTGATGTTTTTATTGGCCCTGCACACAACACGGACATGCCCGTCAGCCAGTCGCATTCAGGAACACAGATACAAGCTAATTCATAAAGTTTGTTGCAATGTGATTGCTGGAAGGCAAAAATTAAAAACGGCTCCTCATCGATGATTACCATTGATTTTGGCTGTGAAGTTGTCAAAACAAAGCCTTAAATCTTAAATGTGCACGTGATACAGAAAACAAAAAGGTGCTTTGATATCGTCGACACTGTAACAACTAGATAAGTATTTGCGTTTTTAATCCTGACGGTGCTTTCACGTCAGGCGCGTCTGGTTCAAACGCACCAAACTAGACGCTGGAAACGCGTCACAACGGTCCTCCACATAAACTCTGAATGTAAACCAGACGCGCCTGACGCTCAAAACGCGTTTGGTGTGAACGCGCCATGATCCATCAGTGCCGTTGTTGTCAGTTGCTATGGCAACGGGTCTGTGTGTAGCGTAGCCGACAGAGCAAGAAAAGGAAAGAATAAGAATCGGTTGCACTACAATCATTTTTCTGCATTATTTACCCCTTTGCTGTGGCGCATTGCGCTAAATTAATAACACCTACATCTACAGATTTTATTTTGTTAAAAAAAAAAAAAATCGTCTTTTTGCCCTCCAGCATTGTGCACATGCGCAAAATTTCTGAACGTAGCAAAAACATGCAGCATGATGACTAAATATTCATCTTGTGAGCATAAAAACAGGTTTGGGTGTAAATCTAGCATGCTCCCAACTCTGCAGCGTCTAACCTGAGTCCATTCCCATCATCGAAGAAGAAGTATTTGGACTTCATGTCTCTGAGGTTCAGTTTGGTGTTGTCCCCTCGGAGGATTATTCTATCCCACAGCACCACCTGGTTTAGAGACTGACGCGCACACACACACACACACACAATTTTATAGTCACCTAAAAGAGTCATATCAAAGTTATTATCTGAGCAATGTTTTAAAGTTATCTGTGGGTGTAAAGAAACTGTCAGATTTTGGTAGTGAAAAACTTACTTTTGTCATGACCCACCAAAGAGCAACAGAACATGCTTGAAAAGTTAAATTCTAATATTTAACTTGTTAAATATTCCTTTCATTCTTGTTAAAGTTAAATATTAATATTTAACTTTAAAAAGCACAAAATATTTAGAATACAGTACATCAGTGCAGAAAAATAGATGTGTAATAACAGCTGAAATGTTATTACAAATGCACTGAGATGCAAGTTGTATACAGAAATACAGTGAAGATTAGTTTTTTGTTATAAATCAAACTGCTTTATACTGAAACTGAGAGCAGACATTCTCAGCGTCAATTTCTTCTGATAATTCTCTTGAGAAATCGAGTTAATCTCAAGAAAATAAACTTTGTTTTCTCGAGACCACAGGTTGGTTGGTGCATGTGTTAAACCTGAATGCATCGTTCAGTGCATGCAACAGCAGCGGGAGAAGACTTATGAGTGTAACCATGACATTGTCTGAATGACAACGTGTGTGTGTCTGATTTTTTTATTTCATGCTGACCCAAACCAGATGGACGCACCAAAGCTCAATAAGTGTGTGTTTACTTACGTTGCTCTTTGTAGCATATTCAGCTGACAAGTAGAGAAACAGCTGCTTGACATTCCAGTCGAAAATTGGCTCCAAATGTGGGAAAAGTTAAGGAACAATACAGACAGACATTTTATCAAACAGCAGCTAAAATAATGAAATTTGTTTTTTATCAGCACTTTGAATTTGCCAAGTCTCTTCAAAAACAAAGTACAGTTACATTAATGTTAGTGTAGAGTTTTTAAATAGTATGGAGTTACTGCTGAACAAATATAACTTCATCTGTCTTGACACCCCACAATGGGAAGTAAAAGGATATCAGCTGAGATGTCAAAGGTGATAAACCCCAGATCACTTCGTTCCCTGGGTCCTGTGAAGTCATCAACATTCTTCCTGTTAAAGAGGAAAAATTAATTAGTTTGAAACTCAAATGAGATAAATAAGTACGTTTCTGTTTTCCCATCTTTCCCCAGGTTGCCAGGTACCTTCAGGATTCATTTTAAGGCAAATCTGGAGTCTGATGTTAAAAGCTCTTACAAGGAGATTTTGTGGGTCTTAAGAATGGCGACGCTGACTACAGAGGAGCCAAAAAGTATATTTTATTTGTTTCGAAGTATCTTCCAAAAAACTCAGAAACTTTGAGATTATTCTCAGAAATGTTCTAAAAAAAAAACTTGAAAAATTCAGTCTTTGAAAATTTTCCACTTTTCAAACTCAGAAATTGCCTGCAGCTTTAAGTTAAAACTGAGAAAGTTAAATAGTTTCTATGATGGTGCATAACCTAATAAATAATTCACAACTGAATATGAATTAATAAGAGATACAATAATGTTTAATTTCCCTTTGGGAGCAATAAAATATTTTTGAATTTGAATGAATTAATTTAGTATTAACTCATCTGAACAGGGGCACTGGCCTCTTTTAGCCCCCATCTGGTACCACCCATGCTATGTACATCCATGTAAAAGCTGGATTTAGTGGGGAACTGAGTCCACACAGCATGATGCTGCCATTGCACGTCGGCCAACGCTAAGGAGACGCATATGGTTGCGCTCCTATGTGGTAATGGTGAATAAATGTGCATAAAAATGTATGCAGCTTTTCCAAAATAAGACGAAACTTTCTAAATAGATTTTTTATGTTTTTTTTTTTTTTTTATGAAGCCAGTTTTAAATCTAGTGAGACATTAAATAACACCACAGGTGGTAACATGACAGCAGCAGAAGGAGGAAGTCTGGGTTTACAGATCATCCGATCAGACAGCAGGGCCTCAGTCTTGACTATATGGTGATGGTGAAGCACCATAAAAAAATTCACCACAGCTAATAGCGTGCATGAAGACAAAAACAGCAGTTTTCTCCCCCAAACAGCTGGTATGAATGAAGCTCTTACAGCATAACTTTAGAGACGTGGATGTCCACAGGAACTCTTCTGTCTTTAAACGCCGTCGTGACGAAACAGCCGAAAGTCAGAGCCGCCATGACGCTCAGAGAGAAGGCGAACAGCGAGTTAGCTCTCGATAGAACCGTATTCATCTTTAAAAGTGGCTAATTGAAGCTGAAATGAATGACAGACGAAAGGCTAATAAAAGAGCAACCGTTGAACAAGCACTAGCGGATGTATACCCGGAAGTGGCGCGGTAAACACAACTTCCTGTGCGGAGCTTTTCAGAGTAAATGCACTGTATAAGGTGTTTTGTTTCTTGTCAAAAGAGTTAAATGTTCATTTAGGGAACTGGTTCACCAATAAAAATGATTAACCTGTGTCTGGATAGTTAATTTACTATTTATAATAACTATGAAATGAATGATTTGTTAACGTAGCAACACAGACAGGAAACAGCCACCTGCAGGGATGAATAAGCGCTTCCTCTTCTTTTCCCCACTAAATAGCGTTTGACTACTATTATAATGGGGCATTACCGCCATCTTCTGAATGAAAGTCAGACCCGTTAGTTAACAATAAATAAATAAATGAATAAAGTCTCCCAAAATATACTAGTCCCTTTATTTGTGTTGTACATATTTAACTCTTTTATTGAGACTTTTGCTGCTACTTCTGCTCTAAGGGTCACCACAGTTTTTCGGTCTGACTCCATATGCACAAATGAACATTTTCGAGGTGCAAACAACTCTTAATGCCATAAATTCATATTCAGGGGTTCAGCTGTATTTTATTTTAAGCGCCACTTTTACATATCTTGAATGAATTTAAATTAGCTTTTTAAATTTCCAGTCAGTTGATAATAACTACTCATAATCTCCCAATCTAACGTAAGGGAGAAATTAAATTATGTAATTAAATTTGTTTCAAAAAAAAGGTGATCAAAAATCCGTAGATTTCAGTAAGTAAAATATATGGGCTGTAAATTATGGAGAGGCAAATTAAATGGTTTCCACTGATTATTGAGTGTCCAAAACCAGTTTTTTGTAACTGGTTTTGTATAATTTCATCTTTTATTCCAATGGGCTGAAATTTGTCATGAAATATTATTTAAAAAAACAAGTATATAATGTTGTATTTGGTTAGAAGATCACATAATTTTGTAAAGAAATCTAGATATTCATTTTAAAATTGCTCAAATAAAAGTAATAAGTACAGCATACTCCAAAGAAATGTAATTAGAAAAATCAAATTTCAAGTGAATGTAACTAGTTTCTTCCTGCCTACGTGTTATTTTATCGTCTTTCTAAAATAATCTTGTCCTACGATCCACCTAGCCTCTCAGCCAATCAGAATGAGTTTCGCCTCTGACTCCGCCCCCTCGCTGTGACTCGTGCTGTGGTGTTTTGACTGCAGCACGTGAGCCCCATCCGCGGTACATGGAGTTCCAGCCCGAGCAGCTGAGGGGAGATGTCCAGGAAAAGAGCCGCAGAGTCGGTGTCCGTGCCCAGCAGCACCCCGGAGAGGAAGCGGGCCTGCTGGGGCGTTCTGATCAGCCAAGGTCGGTCCTCTGCTTAGCTTTTCAATGCGATAGAAACCAGAACGGATGGAGAGAAAAAAAGGTTGAGATACGAAATACAGGACAACATGTTGAACTTGTGATGCATTCAGTGTTTGACAGCGCAGTTCTGGTATGTGTTACGGGTAAATAAGACCTAATGGCGCAAGCCTAAAATACCCCCTACAGCTGATCCTAACATGATCTGAAAACAACACATAAAACTGTAGAATAAACTCAATAAAACAGCTTTTTATGGTAATCTGCATTAAGTGTCCATCCTCTGGGCTACTGTAATAAATGCTCTTTATATTGTGCTCTTTATTACCCTGATGTTTTTGTAATTACAGGTAGGCCTGTCGCAATGAGCAATAAACCATTTAATCGCATGATAAATTAAAACGAACATTTCCATTTACATGATTTTTTTTCTTTTTCTACCAAAAAAAATGGATGACAAAAGTCTTCAATCTGGTGTTTTGGTCTCAACTAGCCCTTTTTTGAAGCACAATTTTAGTTTTCAGAAACTTCATAGTTAATTTTATTTATTTGTTTCTGTTTTTTTGTTTATTTATTTAGGATATTTAAAATGTCTCCCAGTTCCAGTGTTAAATATTTATTATAATTTAAAGTTTATTGAGCTTTGAGAATGTGTTATTTTGCCATTATCATTATATTACTTGAACATAGTCTCAAAACAACAATATTATATTTTATCGCAATAACTTCTGAAATTATTGTTCAGCAAAATTTGTTGTGGTGACGGGCTTAATTACAGCATAACTAGAACAAGTGTGTATTTTTGTTCAATAGATTACAAGTACCACTGTTGGTACACTGTAAAAACGATTCTGTGGTTTCAACTAATATGTTATGTAAAATATTATTAGTTTAATTACTTTCTTAAGTTTGTGGCAGTTATTTATTTAAATCTGTTTTCAGGTCTGTTTAAAACTGTTTGATGTAAAATATGCTATATTACAGTTTAATAAAACAAAATGCATTTTGTTATTGAATTTAGCTTAATATAAATAGGTAGTTTTAAATACATTTGTATAATTTATATAAATTTAAAGGATTAAAATTTTTTCAAAATTAATTTGTTTGTTTAAATTATAGTTAATTTATATTTTCTATTTGAATATACTTAAAATTAAATGTATGAATGCAAAAAGTTAAAAATGACTTAACATTAAATCCAAAACAGTAAATTTTAATTAATAGTATTGAGTTTAACGTTTTACTTTAATTTTATTGAGTAGATTTGGGATGTTATTTTTTTACAGTGTACTCAGGTGACCTTAAATGGGGAATTTCTGGTGTCAATTATTTACAAAGTAGATATGACACTGAGTCAGGAACAAATTCAGGTGGATATTTAATGTTCACTTTCATTTTTGGCTGAAGCTAAAGCTTGGATCGTGGACTGATTTCAGGCATTTAAACTTTACCTTTCAGTTGCAAATCAGAAAATAATCATCCGAATTGCCTCTTGAAAACCTGTCTTATAGGTGTGTAAGATTTAACTAGCTGTGAATTGCCACAAGCGCAATGGTTTAATTTGTTGCTACAGCAACTATCAGTACATTTTTAATGCATTTTAGCCACATAATTAAAACTATAATCTGAAACCTTTCTGGTTGGAAAATGTGCACCAGAATATTTTCTATAAATTTTTCTCACTTCAAATGTTTAAATAAACCGCATCACTCAACCAAACATGTGAAACCAAACGATAACAAGCAATTTTATTCTAGTTTTCTGCATCCTGAATGTCATTCAGCATGGCAATAGTTGAGTTCATGTAAGTGGTTCTGAAAGCACAGAAGTTTTTAGAACCACTCAACAACTGTATTTTTCTGTTTTTAAAAGAAATTATAAATCCACATTGTTTCAAATTGTCAACAGGAAAATGATTCAAAACATCAGGCAAATAGTCACAGGATTGGTTCACTAAACACAAAATAACTGAGGCAAGATGAAAAAGCAATGAAATGAAAGAAAACATGAACAGTAAGCAGAAATAAATACGACTCTTAACGAAACAAATCCAAAACACAAACAATGAGAATAACTGAACTAGCGCAAAGAATAAACTAAAAATATCAAGATACAAGAAGCAAACAAGGAATAACTGAAAAGAGAAAACAACATTGCAAAAACACAAAATCTTACCAAGTACACCTTAAATAAGACAAAACTAACTTTTCAGCAAGATATATGAGCTTGTTTAAAGTCAATAATTCCTTAAAATTGATGAAAAAGTACCTGTTCCACTGGGAAAATGTTTTAGTTAAATACTTTTCCAATGTAACTAGAACTTATTCTTTATTAGGGAATTATTAACTTAAAACAAGATGTTACATCAGCCAAGTTAGTTGTAAGTTTTGCCTTATTTCAAGCGTACTAAGATATCTTCACTAAAAACTAGACAAAAACGACTGAGCAAGGTTTTGTGCTTTTGCAGTCAACTGAAAGTAAAAGTCTAAACAAATGGGCTATAATAAAAAGTTTTGCTGGTGTGTTTGGGGTTTTGTTTGTTTCCAGGGTCGTGGGCAGATCGCTCGCCGCTCCATGACGCAGCGTCTCAGGGTCGCCTGCTGATCCTGCGCAGGCTGCTGGCTGAGGTTGGACCATCACGCTAAGACCAACTTAAAACAAAACCACACATTTTTCTAAGAAAACTACACAAAATCACTTCGTAAAACATAACACAGTGGAAAACCAATAAGTGAACTAGTTTAATCTACAATCATTTTTATCTTTTGTTTAATAATGAATAGCCATCATTAACCTTGTTGACTGTGAGGAACCTGTAAAAGCCGTCTATCCCGTACATTGCCCCCTAGTGGTGAAAAGTGATAATTACACAGCCTTGTTTGTATATAATGTGAGTTTTAACAGTTGTCAGTTTTATTGGTTTTTCTCTGATTTGACTACAGAGGAAAAAACAGTCCATATTTATCTGGACCACAGCAACCAGATAAATATGGACTGCATATGTTTTTTTTCTCAGGGATATCATGTAAACATCAAGACCATCGACCAAGTGACGCCCCTCCATGAAGCCTGTCTGTCTGGACACATGGCATGTGTCAGGGAGTTGCTAAGTGCTGGAGCTAATGTAAGTACTGATACTTTCAGTTTCGTTTCCAGGCATAATGTGGTTGTTTAAAGGGACGCGATCCTGCAGGTGAATGCTGCCACCATCGACGGCGTCACTCCTCTGTATAACTGCTGTGCATCAGGGAACGTCGGGTGTATGGAGCTGCTGCTGCAGAATGGAGCGCACATGCACACACTTCACACACACTTCCCTTCGTCTATGCATGAAGCCTGCAGGAGAGGTAAGTACACACAGCAGAAACCTTGTGTGTATTGAAGTATCTTCCTAGTAGACGACCTGCGGTCAGAGTGTGAATGCATTTAGATTAAGACGGAGGTGTCCAAACTTTTTGTTACCAAAATCATCAACTTGTGGGCTGTTTTTTTTTTTTTTCGACTAAAACACAAAGTTTCATTGAGGATTTTGTTCCTGCTCAACAGTAAACTAAGCATTAAATATTTTAATTAAAGAAAATAGTCAGATTTTTTTATAGGAAAGGAATGTGTAGGAATCATTGTAAGTACAACATTTTTAAAAGGTTTCACATAATTTCACTTTACTCATTTATTTGGGGCTTGACTGAAGAAACCTGAAAAAGTTGATTTCTTTATTTGAAAAAGGTTTTAATAGTTTTATTCTAATTGAATAAAAAAATGTCTCCATCTGCAAACAACCTGCGCTTGTTTGACAAATTTGTATCATTCAGGGGCCGCACAAAATCATTTCAGGGGCTGCAAATGGCCCTTGGACCACACTTTGAACGCCCCCGGTTCATTATGAAGTCTTTTTACAGTTGGCAGACATTTCCAAACCAGCTCTGTTTATTGGTCAAAACCTGTATTGAGTCTGAATCCGTGGTTTTTTGCATCTTGCATATTTAATAGTAAATAAAATGAATCATCAGAATAATCAGCAGATTATAGATTACGTGTGAGCGCCTCCCGGGTCTGTTGCAGCTTTTGCTTGTTATTGTTAGAGAGTGATACAGTCTCAGAAATGCATTTTTAACCTGACTCTGACTGTTTGACTAGTCTGGATGCACCAGCATGTCATTTCACATTTCCAAACTTTTTGTTAGGGGATTCCAGGAAATATTTCTTCTGTATCAGATGGTGGTTCGGTAGTTTCTGTTTGTGGAAATGCAAAATGCAACAATGTGCTGGTGGATGTAGGCAGAGAAAAAAGGTTTAGCCGCTCAACCACTCACAGTTGTTTTTTTGTACCTTATTTCAAACAAATGACATTACATAGAGAATCTTTAACACAATGACAAATATCACAATGCTATAATAAAAATAAAAAATAACCACAGACATTGACAATATTGGTGTAAAGGTCTCGCAATATACAAAGTAGAGCAAATAAAGTTAGAAAGAAAAGTTATATAAATATATGCACATGTGAGTAAAATAAAACAATGTGTATCTTTTAGTCTAAACAGATATTTTCTTAACAAAACGTGTCAAAAATACATACAAATGCGCACAATAAAGCGTCTGTTTCACCTACTCTCAGCTAGCTAAGCAAGGTTATTGGAGTCAACTTACTCGCTCATTCTTTGGTTACCTAGCAACAACTCACTCGCTCTTTGGTTACCTAGCAACGACCTGGCGAGTAACTGGCAGGTTCCGCCTCATAACAGCTTTTCTTTTTCTTATTTTGCTCTTTCCTTTGGTTTGCTATTTCTTTTTAATTCATGTAAAGCACTTTGAATTGCCTTGTTGCTGAAAATGTGCTATATAAATAAAATGACCTTACCTTACCTAAAAATAAAATTCAACTATGTGGAGTGAAAACTGTTGACAAAAGAGAAAAGATTGCACCACCGGTGTGGTTGTATTTCAGATGGTTAAAACAAAGAACAAAAACATAATTTAATTTAATTTAAACTCATGTATCGTTTCATATCAGCTTTAATGCAAATGAATGAATTCCAATGGATCCAAACTGTGTTCTGTTTAAGTTGTTTTTATAAGCTTTTCGTCATTGTGTCATCAAGGGAACAGCCAGTGTGTGGAGACCCTTCTTTCACATGGAGCGGATCCAGACTATCAGGTCCCCCACCTGGGCTCCCCTCTCTACGTGAGCTGCCTGCACCGACACACAGCCTGCTCAAAGGTTTTGTTGGACAAAGGTGTGACTTTTCTGTTTCTGTCTAAAGTTTTTCTTTTTAATGAAAGCTTTTGTTAGGTCTAAGCACCTGAAACATTCACAAAGACACAAGGACAACAAGAGTCAAGGAACCCAGTTACAGATTTCTACCTATGTTGTGAAGTTTTCTCTGCGCACCTTGCACTTTTATTAAGTTTCAAGGAACGCCCCAGTTACATGAGGCATGCAGTCCTGAAAGGAGGGGGAGAAAATGGCTGCATGTCAGATAAATAAGTTCACAGTTACACCAGCACATAATTATCTCCCTAACAAGAAGGTCTTCAGTGCAGCTTGACCGCTTCCTCTACGGGGTACGGTGCGTTTATCCTCGTCGCCGCACGAACAGTCCTGCAAACAAAATAGTTTCTACACACACACACCCAAAGAGAAAAGAGCACAGTGGAAAAGGTACCATCTGCATACCAACACAAACTAGAGATGGTTGTAATCATGCAAACATCTGATAGCTTATATACATTTTATTCTAACACTTTCCAGTTGCTTTCTGCAACTGAGTATTAGGGCCAAGTTAAGATAAAAAAAATTAATTACAATAAAAAAGTTATGATATTGCGAGAAAAATTTCATAATAATACAAGAAAAAAGTTGTAATAACACAAGAATAAACTGATAATATTACCAGAAGTTGTAATATTAGTAGAATGAGGTAGCAATTTTATCAACCAATCAATTCATTTTATTTATAAAGCATCCTTAATACTAAAAGCAGCTTAAAGTTATGCACAGATTAAAAAAATAAACCCACAAAATAAAGACAAGCTTGTACCCATCCCTCTTCCACATGGAAAAACACACAACTGTTTGGAAAATGTATCAACTGAACCGAAATGATCCAGTTGAGGACATGCAGTTAAAAAGATGGGTCTTGATAATGGTCATACAAAGAATAACAAAGAAATATTCCTTATTCTGCTAATATTACAACTTTATTGACATAATATTATAATAAAAAAATCTTGGTCTGGTATTTATTTGAATTATTTTTATTTTGGTCTTTAAAATGCAGACATTTCCATGTAATTTTATATGTAATTTTTAAACTTCAAATGATTGATGTTTTGATCATATACTCAGTACTCGAATAGCCTTTTTACCAAATACTTTTTTACTCTTACTTGACTACAACCTCTGCCCACCTCTGGTTGGCCCTATGCATGGTACTGTGGTTGGGATATTTATTCTGCCTTCCTCTCCTCATCCAGGAGCCAGTGTTAATGCAGGGAAAGGCGGTGAAAGCCCTCTGCATGTAGCTGCCAGACAGGACATCACCGATCTGGTGTCGCTTTTACTCGACCATGGAGCTGAAACCAAGCTCAGAGACGGAAACGGCCAGCGGCCTTTAGACCTCGCTCCACCTGGTGGAGAAACACACCAGCTGCTTGTGGCATTCGAAGGTACGCCTGAATCGCTGTAATGATTTTTAAGTTGAATGAAAACGCCTGAACCGGCTCTGTTTGTCTCCAGCGTCCCCCAGGAGTCTCTGCCAGCTGTGCCGTCTCCGGATCAGGACTGTGATTGGGCGAGCCAGACTCAAGCAGCTTCCTCTCCTCCCTCTTCCTTCACTTCTCACTCAGTATTTGGAGCACACATAGAGCTGAGGCTGCTCTCTTGTACTTTTCTGTCTCCAAAGCAAGAATAGAAAAAGTTACCAAGTATTTTTGGTCTAGTTTCTAGTGCAAGTATCTTAGTACACCTGAAATAAGACAAAACTGACTTAGAAGTAACTTTTCAGTAACTTTTCAGCAAGAAATAGCAGCTTCTTCTGGGTAAGTCCTTAATATTAATGAAAAAGTACTAATGATAAGTACTTCCGGACATTTTCCCCATGTGATTTCACTTATAATTAATACTTTTTCATCAATATTTAGGAATTACTGACTTAGAAGGGCAGTATTATGCATTTTCCAGGCAAATAGTGCCATTTTATAGCACTATCAAGTAACTATGTTAACTTTAGTTGTTATAAAAATGATATACATGTCAAATATGACTAAAAAGAAACTTTACTTTCTAATTTAACGCCTTGAAATTGGGCCTCTGTCTCTTTAAAAACTCCTGCTCTTTCTGAAACTCCTGCCATCACAACATGGCTTCTCTATTAACCCGTTAACAACATTTTTACCAGCGTCGCACTGGGAAGTAGCTCATATAATGAGCTCAGCTGAGTTCCACCAGGTGTTTGCTAATTACTGCTGGCTAGTCTGAAGGATCTGAGAGGGGGAGTTGTAGGGGGGGCCTGCTCTAAGAGGCAGAAGCTTGTAAACTGCAGCTCAGAGGAGGAGCTGCGTCCCGAAGGCGGGGCTTGTTCCAACCAGGCATTTTGCACAGCTGGATGGTTGTCATGGCGATGAAAGGATTTGTCAGTCATGCATGAAATAATTAAGGCAAAACTCCAGGTATGTTTTGGATAAAAAAAAATTACATTATAGCAAGATATAAAGTAAATTTTTCTTAATACTGCCTCTTTAAAACAAGTTCCTATCTTGCTGAAAACTTACTTGTAAGTTAGTTTTATCTCATTTTGTATGTACTGAGATATTTGCATTATAATCTAGACCAAAATAAGTCTAAAAATGTTGTGTCCTTCCAGTCTAGATATAGTGAATCCAGATAGTATTTCCTGTCACCATGGATTCAAGCGGAAAAAGGAACCGTTTGCACCCTGAAGATGCACATCATGCTCCCACATATGATGCACTAACTATTCCCATAATTTTGCTGAAAAATGTTTTCACATCCAGTAACCATAATATCTTTACCTCAATGTTATTTATGAATAATGTTTTATTTTGTGAATGTCAGAATGCTGCTGGAATTGGAAACATTTCTAAAATGTGTGTCTGCATACATGCTAATGAAATGCTAATAATTAATTTATATTTGTGAGATTACAAGATTTAGAGTATTTTATTGGATGCAATGAACCACTGTCTGTTTTTTATTACTTCAATTACAGGAGATTATTTAAATGATACAGTGTACATTGAATTCAAATGGCAGATTATTGTGAACTGGACCTGAAATGAATGGAATAAATAATGTTTTTATTGCATAAAGGTTGGTTGTTTGACTGCAGTGCTAAACTTTGGTGCAATATTGCAGCTATTACTCTACACTGTTATGAACAGATGATAACAGACGTACAAACATAAATAACTATAATAAAATAATTTACAGTACTTCAAATTAAAATGGCTTACTTAAAATCTCATTAATAAAAAATTTAAAACAAAAACAAATCACAAACAGGGATTTTCAGGCTGTTTTAGATTTGGTTTTATATTAATTTTTTAATGTTTAAAAAGTTCTCAACTGTCTTAAGGGTCATCAGGAACATAATCCAGTCTGTTTCATCTTCAAATATTATATTTTACAGTTATTTTTTTAATCAGTTTTATTTGTGGATTTCTTGAGTTTTCAGTAATGTTATTTTAAATCCTTTGTTTTTTCATTCCTGGTTACTTCTCCAATGCAAAGCGCTTCACTTTGTTTTGATTGACGTCCTGAGAACGAGCGGAAACCTCTACGTACTGCAGGCTGGGCATGAACTGATCCTGGATCTTTGATCCTGCTGCAGAGATCAGTAATTATGGTGCTTAGCTCTCTCTATTCTTGAGCAATCAGCTCAAACATAAGCCACACCCTTGAGACACACAACCAGCTTCTTCGCAAAACAGTGAATAAAAGGTAGAGGTCATGATGACCTATTTTACACCCAACAATTAAATATACGTTACAACAAGAAGCCTGGGTATAACAGGAACCACAGCCATTCATTTCGATTTCCTTTTGTGCCTATTCTTTAAAAACCCAGCATGCACCTGAGCAAACAAAAGCAGACAATTTGCTGCAGAACAACTTTTCCATTACTCACATTTCTACAATGCTTCATTGACAGCAAACTGTTACTGTCAATGTACCAGAAGCTTTACTCAGCTTCACATGTTTACAAACCATATAGCTACATTTCTAACATCATATGATTAAGTTAATAATTTAAAATTACAATCATACATTTTGCTGTAATTGAGCTTGAAAGCCTTCTGAACCCATGAAAGATCTTTTCAATGATATATAATATCTTTTGACAAGAAAACATAAAAATATAGATTTATTACTAACTTAATACTTGTTTGTAACCTCACAGACTAGAAAAGATTCCTGATTTCTTTCAAATGTTGTATAGATTAAGAAACAGCATAAGTCTAACTTATTCCTGTTCGTACACATTTCCTTACCACAGAACTCAGTGCTTGGATCCTTTTATGTATACAAATACATAAAACAATATTAAGGATAACATACTGTGCAGTAAGGGCACAATAATAACATGAAATATTGTGCAATTATCAAAAGTAGCATACTCCAATGCAAAGGTATGTGCAGTAAGATAACAATAAAAAAAGTACAAAAAAAATCAACAGACTATTCACAATTAATACAAATAATACGAAAATAAAAGCAGTGCAATCAACAGAGAATAATTACAACACACACACATATACATCTATCTAATTTATTTATTTATTGCTAATAAACTCAATCTTAGTCTAATTTTGTTAAAGCACATCTTTGCTAAATTACAGCAATAATAGTAATAATAATAATAATTTTGCTTAATTCCTGTAAAGTGTCTGACTTTTTTTTTTTTTAGAAAGTTTAATTTAGGTTAGTTATTTATTAATCCAGCGGAAGTTATGAAACAGCGCTGTACAAATAAAATACCTATTGCCTGTATTGTGAATTGTTTCCAATTCCTCAAGAACATAACTATTATAACTGTCAGTGAAGTGACAGTAAAATGAGTTATTTTATTCCTCCTCCTTGTTCGGGCTCAGATACTCCCATCGGCCAGAAACAGGAACCTTAGCGGAGGACAGGGTTGTTACACCGGAACAGTCAGGCCGGGTACCAGAACAGAAAGGCGATAACAGGAAATCACCTGTCCGAGAACACACCGCGGCAACAGCGGGAAGACTCGTTCCCATTGAACTCATATTTATTTTTATTTTGCAGCAGCAGACAGGGAGCCGTTGGTTGTCTGCTGTAGCCGGTTAAACTGCGCGGACGGGGACCAGCTTAGCTTAGCTTAGCTGCTGGAAGGAAGGAGCGAAAGAGGGAAGCGGCTTCCAGAATGAGGCTGAAAGTGGGATTCCTTCTGCGGAGCCTCCTGGTCATTGGGACGTTTTTAGGTTTGGTGGTACTCTGGTCCTCTCTTTCTCCAAAGCCAAGCGACGACAACCCGTTCGGGAAAAGGGTAAGAGGCTAAATCGCACCAAACAGTGACACTTGCTACAGAGCAACCAGTGCATGTCGAGTTAACGCGGTGTGGCGTTGATTTATGCGTCCTCGTTAGCTTGTTCCCAGGACTGGACAGTTATTACATTTGTTGGTAACTCTAGCTTTGCTGGGATGCGTTTGTAACTTACTGCTGGTGGAAATTAAACGCATCTGGATTTCCAGGTGCATCCCTTCCCAACAATCCAGGATCCACATCCGTACATGTCACCACGTTTAAAGTCAACAGGCGGAAGTGAGCTGGCTGCACTTAACGAACTTCTGATAACAAGTAGCCAAGTGAAAGTTTAGCATTGTTTTTTTGTTTTTTTATGAATATACTATTGTAGTTACATAATCATATGAATTATTGTCACAATGGATTAATCAGATTATCATAAAATCGTAATGTTATTGTAGTTTAATTTAGAAATCAATTGATATTACAGATCAGTAAATTAAATTAAACCAATCGGATGTACTGAATTGTAATTTACCAAACTATATTTCTACACAAGTACCAGTACAGAAGCTAGAAATCTTTTAGAAAATAATCAAGTAGTGAATTAGGGGTGTTCCAAGAAAACCAAAACCTACTTATCATAGCCATAACTTAATAGCAAGAAAACTTAATATTTGTTTGAAATAGAGTGAATATTGACTGAAGGTCGTCAATATTAATATATACAATAAGCATAACACTGCAGTTGTGATCAGATGGTGAAGCTAGTGTAAACAGATGAGTTGTGAGTTTGGATTTGAAATGTGATGGTGAGTTTGTTACGGAGGTCAGGTTAAGAAACAAACAGCCGTGAGATTTCTCAATTTCAAGATTCACTGGGCTGATCTTCTTCTAAAGTACGGAAGGACACCAAGTGAGAAGTGCTGATTGGAAGTAACATTCAGAAAAATCTGAGCAGAGTGTTACAGTAAACCAGGAATTTACAGCTGCAAAATATTGAGTAAAAAAGCTGATATTGCTTTTTTTATTTCCTTTCACATTTTGTGAATGTTACAAGAATAAGTTTCTGTCTGTATTACAGTTATTCTTATTCTTTATTTGCCATGACAACCATTAAGCTGTGCAAAACACGTGGGTGGATCCAGCCCCGCCTTTAAGGCACAGCTCCTCCTCAGTTTCTAAGTTTCCCAGCTTCTGCCTCACATAGCAGCACTCCCCTGCTACTCCTCCACTCCGCTCCTTCAGACTAGCCAGCAGAAATGAGCAAACACCTGTTTGGACTGCACATCTGCTGAGCTTATTATATGAGCTATGTCTCAGTGAAACACTGGTATAAACGTTGCTAAAGGGTTAAAAGAGGGACCACGTTGTGATAACTTCCTGACAGCGGAGTTTTAGAAAGAGCAGGAGTTTCTTAAAGAGACGGAGGCCCAATTTCAAGGCATTAAATCAGGAAGTAAAATTTCTTTTTGAGTCATATTTGATTATGCTCTAAAATGGCATTATGTGCCTGGAGAACAGATAATACTGCCTCTTTAACCGCACATGTGCAGACGTCACCAGGTGGGCGGATCAGTTTAGCAAAGGTAGATAAAATCGTATTTACATGCAGGTGTCACTGAAAAAGAAGGAAATCTGGATCAATTAATCAATGCAACTCTAGTTGTCTCTCATCCATCTGGTAATATTCATAAAGCCATTGTTCATCCAAACAGGTGAACAAGTAAGGCTTGTTTAGTAGGGCTGTGGCTCAGCTTTTAATTATAGTTTTCTATCGGTTGGACCTTTAAGGAATGGCTGGTGCTTTACTTCTCAAGTTTCCCTGGACAAAACTTTGCCAGCATTGAAAATTTAAATTCTTCAACTTTCATTTCTGATGGTTGTGAAATTAAATGTTGCTTATCACATTGGAACTTGAAGAGCAGATTATTAAAGTGCTTATAGGTGGCTATAAATTAATTTAGTCTCTTCCACTCAGCAGACAAGACAAAAGGCCTTCAAACTTTCTTATCTTCTGAGGTTTTTATTTTCTAGGCATTTTTTCTGTAGGTGTTTTAATCGTATTTACTCCAGTGTATTAAAAATCTTTTCTAATTGTGAAAATGGATTTTTTAAAACATCAGTCACTCTGTAAGGAATGTTTTCAAGTCACGCCTTTCTGTACACCTGTCTGTGAAGGAGTGCTGTGGGAACACCTGTTTTTAAAGGTATGTGTAGAGAAATAAAAAACATAACAACAACTACGCTAGACTGGTGTGTTTAGTGCCACATCCTGTCCACATTATGTTTTATCTACCGCTATCGCAACAGGAAGCTTGTTGTTGGAACTTTAACATGTACATTTTTATTATATTAATGAATTACATATATTTTAAAAACCTTCATCTTTTTTTTTTTTTTACATTCAAAAGTCCCAAGCTGGAACCTTTGTGTTGTGTTTCTGGTACACTTGTAAATCTGACGCACAAGCGACATCTGCAAACAGCAGTGGAAGACAAAGTTGCTCTTCTTGACCCGCTGGGGTTAATTTTTACTTCATAAAACGATCCGATGGGACGCCAGAAGAGGCTATTATTGTGTGCAAGTAGTTCTAGAAGGAGTTAGCCTATTGCTGAAGCTATTTCAGCCTAAAATACCATTTATATGCAAAACATGTTGCAGCAGTAGACACGCCCTCAACGCTAACGTCAGCGTCAACATTTCAAAAAAAAGTTACATGACTAATCAGAGTTCCTGAAATACATGAAAGATTAATGTGCATTTTAGCACTTTGTGTTAATTTGATGATTAAATAATTTAAATAACAGATTAAAATCTATAAATATCTTTATTGTTGTTGAGCTCATGTGTCTGTTTATTCAATATTTTAGCAGCAAAAAGGGTTTTTGAGATGGAAATGTTGCTTATTTTGTTGATTAAGTTTAAGTAGTTAAAACGTGATTAATTAGTTACCAGCGTTTGTAAGGATGCTTGAAATCCTTGAAAATGGTTGCATTTCAATTAGGTATTCTCAAGGTTGGAAAAAGCTTGATTTCTGTAAAGGATTCGAAAGTGCTTGGTATTCCATCTACACCGTTTTGTAAAAACTTATTTCTTAGAAAAAAAGTCTCCAGTTTTTCCAGCCAAAGTGCTGGAAAAACTGGAAAGCTGACCTTGAAAAGTGCTTGAATTTTAGCGAGAAAATGTGTGAACTTCGAAATACAATCCCTGCTGCTAAGTCCATTAAAGTTTAATTTTCACTAACTATACCAGTTGCTGGTCCACTCACAATAAGCAATAAATCAATTAACCGTATGATAAATTAAAACAAACACAATAATTTAATATAATTTCTTTCTCTTTTCTCTCTTTTTCTACCAAAAACAGGATGATTACTTTACTTACAGACTTCATAATTCATTTCATTTGTTGTTTTGTTTATTTATTTTGGATTTATTTATTTTATTAGATTTAAAATGTCTTCCAGTTCCAGTGTTAAATGTTTATCAGAATTTAAAGTTTGTTGTTATGTTCTTGCATTATTTTACCATAATATTGCTGGAAAATAGTCTCAAAACAATATTATCATTTATTGCGATAACTTCTGGGACAATTTGTCATCCAGTAAAATTTGTTACTATAACAGGCTGGATGATCCTAGAACCTTTTGTGGTTCTTGGGTTGTATTTCACTCTTGTCTCTCTTCACATCAGTCAAACGTGTCTGCAAATTGTTCTAACATTGTTAAGTGCTGTGTCAGGTTACATGCTTACATATTTTGTCATTCGGATCTGTGTTTTTTCCTCAAACAGGATGGCAGTTTGCTCCCCAAAGGTGACCTGGCCGATCAGTTTAAACCGGTGGTGCCGTGGCCGCGTGTGGAAGGCGTAGAAGTCGACCTGAACTCCATCAGACTGAAGCACGGTGAGACGCAAACATCCTCTTACTTACATTTTGAAATCAGCTCTGAGAACTTTGCTTTTGGAGCTACACATGTATGGTTCTACCATTATTATAGCTGCAGTTTTAGCAGAACAATTACAAGTTTCTTTTTTTTTTTTGCCTTATCTGCGTCTACTTCGTTGGGTATTTTCTTAAATAATTCAACTTCATCCATCTATCATTTATGTCCGCTTGTCGTTATAGGATGAGCTGTTGACACAGGTAACCAGAGTAAATAAAAAAATGTTTTCAATTGATGACTCCACTCATCGTGTGAATAAGGAATTGACTGGTGGAACTGGTTTTCCACCCTGATGAAGGTAACCTCCATCCAGCAACGTTGTGACGCCTTTTACATCTCTGTGAAGAAATTTTGACCCGTTCTTCTTTTACAGAATTGTATTTATTCTGCTACATTGTAGAGTTTTCTTTGAAACGCATATTTAAAGCTGTGCAATCTCAATCAGCATTAATTCCAGGGATTTAACTAGGCCACTCCAAACCCATTTCAAGGTGTGGTTTGGATTTATTATCCTGCTTTGTAACTGAAGCGTTGTTAAGCTTAAAGTTATGAATGGATGCCAGTATATTCTGCTTCAAGTAACGAATTATTTTAGTAATCGATTATCCTGATGATTAATTGACTAATCGATTCATCTTTTTTTTTTTTGGCACATTTTGGAGATTTTTTTACTTAAACCTTTTTCATACAATATTAGAAAAACATAGCATTACTTTAGTGAACGCTTGATCATTTTTATAAAAGGATGCATCTGCAGCTAAAATAAAAACACTTCTAACTTATTTTGAAAAGCTCAGCCCTTTCTTCCTGACTTGATATCAATACAATGTAGGGATAATCTGTTAATTAATTTGGATTAACAAATTAATAATTGAGTAAAGGCTTACATAATTTGAACCAGGCAAAGCTAAAACTGACGCTTGTGGAGTTCTGGGTAGGATATACTTACAGACAAAGAAGTTTTTTTTATCCTAAATGCAAAATGTTTGTATTTTCTGTACAGCTTTGGCTTAATTAATGCTTTAAGTATGTTGTTCTTTTAGCAACTGTCCTTTTCCAATCTGTATTCTCCAGTTAACAATTAATCAACTATTAAATAAGATGACAAATATTTCAATAATCGATTAATCTGATTAATCGTTTCAGTCCTAGATGGCTTTATGACTTCTTTCAGACAGGAATATATCAGTTCTCATCTGTTTTTATATTTTATTAGATGGGGACATAGAGTGGTTGGGGAATTGCTATTAACTTATCTTATAGGTTGAGGTTGGTTAGGTCTTGGTGCACAGATTGAGACTTCTTGCAGCCACCATGACAGCTGTATTGTAATAAGAAGGAGTAACAATCGTTGGGGATTAAATCCTGCTTGTGTTTAGGACAGTGTGTTTTGATCATTTGCCAGAGTTTTCTTTTGTAACTCCAGACCAGCTAAAATTAAAGGATCAACTCATCCAGAACCAGACTTTAAATGTAAACATATAATTACAGCATTAGTGAGTTGACTAAGATTTTACCATAAAATCAGCATCTAATGCAGTGATTCAGTTAACACTTACTCTGGATGCCTGGTGCAGGTATGGAAACAGAAATTTCATATGTTCCAGTCGGCCTTGCTTGTAAGTTAAATATTATGCAAAATACATATTTTGCATGTTTTTGTTTTTTTTTTTACTTTCAATTAGGATGTAAAAACAACCTAAGAGCTTAAAAAAAGACATTGATCCGAGTTTTGAGAATAAGTTAATGTGGAGTCTGGAAGACGAGCTGTTTCAAAAGCCTCCCGATTGTTAAGTCACATTCAACGGCCACCACACCGTTACCTAGCAACCCCAATCTAACCCATCCCTTTTACCTAGCAACCCAAGCGAAACTCCAGCATGTTTGGTCAGCTGTATGTGTTGTACAATGGCTGTTGGAAGAGACAAGTGTTTCATTGTTGACTTACCATTCAGAAACTACATGCTGCATTCTTGTTGGTTGTGCAGGAGGCTCCACTTCTGCTTTTCACAGATGTACGACTATATAATTATGCATTTGTTTTCAGCCATTTTTACGTGTGAGTGTAAGTGATGAGTTGGGGGGCGTGGCCAGAAGCAGCTAATTTAGATTTAAAATGACAAGAGGCCCTAAAACATCTCATTCTGAAAGGAGCTGACAATGGGCAGAACTAACCAGACTAAAATCTTATTATCTAGGAATAATTCTGTGCAAAAAAAAATGTTACGGACATGTTTTGTGTAAACCACAGACCTATCCTAACCTGATTAAGGAAGCATAATTGGTCACCTTTAAAAACATAAACAGGACAGTAAAAAGAACAAGGTTCAGAACGGTTGCTTGGGTTTGATAAGGAAATAAGGGACCTTGGACAAACTTCAAAGCGAAATCCGGGTGTTGGCTCTTTTTGTAATCCTTTGGTTTCTGGCTGCTACCTCCAGGTGGAGCCAATCCTCAGGACGCGGGGCAGCAGCCTAACCAGAAGCAGGTCATCCAGCAGCAGTATGTGACGTTCAAACCGGACACACACGCCTACGACAGCCCTGTGCTGAAGAAAGGGGTTCTGGGAAATTTTGAGCCTAAGGAACCTGAACCTCCAGGAGTCCCTAATGGTCCCGGAGAGGGAGCCAAGCCGTTTGTTTTGGGTCCAGAGTACAAAGACTCCGTCCAAGCGTCCATTAAGGAGTTTGGTTTCAACATGGTGGCCAGTGACATGATCTCACTGGACAGAACGATCAGCGATATACGCCATGAAGAGTGAGTACTGCTGCTTACTCTGTTTCCTTTGTGCCATTTTCCAGGTGTCATGATTTGATTTGATCTGTTTACAGTTCGAGATGCACTGTTATGTTCTCCATCCTCATTTACAATTAATGCTGTTATTTCAACTAAGCACATACAGATTATAGTTTTCTCTAGGTCTGATTATTATTCTGACAATCGGATTAAAAATTTAAACATTTCGGAATTTTGTCATTTAACTATTTTGATTTTACACAATTTTAGATTGTAGCTCTTTCTGGGGCTGCAACTAATAATTATTTTAGTATTCGATTATTCCGGATTAATTGGATAAAAAATTTAAGCATTTAGCAGATTTTTCATTTAACCATTTAAGCTTATTTTGTACAATATTAGATTGCAGTTTTTTCTAGGGCTGTAACTAAAGATTATTTTAGAAATCAATTATTCTATAGATTATTCTGATGATTAATCAATTAATCGGATAATAAAAATTTGGGACATTCTGAAGATTTTTCATTTAACCACTTAAGCCTATTTTATACAATATTAGAAATCCATTAAAAGATCCAAATAGACAAATAATTCAAAATAACATTCCTTTGGTGAACGTTTGATCATTTGTTGCAGAAAATGCATCTGCAGCTATGAAGTACGTCTGAACATCAACACGTGAAATGTGATGCGTCAGCTCCAGTTATTTATCCAGTTATATTGAACACTTTTTAATTACTATTTTATTTATCACAAGTCATAATATTATTGGTTCATTCACCAATATCACATAGAATCAGATTTTCCTGATATTCAGCCCTAATCAAAAGGAATCATTTTCTGAATTTCATAATAGGGAAAAACACAAATCACCTATTTCGTGACATCTCCATAATTGATCAAAAGTATTTAACCAAGGAGAAAACAACAAACATGGTTAAATACTTGGATATGAAATGTTTTGTTTATGAGTACAAAGTGGAAGTAGTTTGGGTTGAAATGGAATCGAATGGAGACAAAATCTTTTTTACAAATTGATGCAATAAACCCAGAACTACATTGTGAAAGTTTAAGTTTTCACTTTTAAAAGACATATTTTTATAACTCATTCCTGAATATAAACCATTGTTTTTCTTCTATGGTGTTTTAAATGCACGTAATCTTTTGTGTTTCCCAGCAGCACCATAATGTATGGTTAAATGCTCAGTTTTTATCCTCTGCTGAGGCAGGAAAGTCAGGAATTTCCTGCTGGGCTCCATTAGTGAATATGAGGACATCCATAACTTGCAACAACAGCAAATTTTTATCTCAGTTCATTCACATCTGTGCAGGGTTAGAAGTTGGGTTCCACTACTGGAGCAATAATGGAAAAATGTCAGCGACACGCCAACAAAGGTGTGTCACAGATGTAACTGGAGGGGAAGCATTAGGTTAAATAATAAACATTAACAACCGTATTACTGGGCTGGTGTACCAGAAATTCTTGTAATTCTTGAATCTTATCGTCATCACCATTTGTTGAAATGTAGTTGTCCTCAATTGTACGTCTTGTTTTTGTTTGAAAACATAAATACAGACCGCTTTAAATTCCAACACTCCCTAAAGTTAGTGTCTAACTCCCTTGTTAGACACTAACAGTGACATGTGGTAAAGTTCATGATATGGAGGGTGAAGAGTGCCAAATTACAATTAAATAATCATTTAAACGTATCAATTTTTTAAAACTGGGAATAAATATAGAAATAACCTATTAAGTACATAGCTATTTATATGTGCCTTAATCTTATTTTAACAAATAGGTACAATTATTTCATGATTTAATAAATTATTTAATGTTCGTATACTGAAATATAATGAATTATTTTAAAATGTCAACTTCATCCATCAAACTCAGTGGGCGGGTTTAGGGCTGCTGTTATGGAGACCTTGACATCTGATTGGCTGCTTCAATAGAGACCTTGACATCTGATTGGCTGCCTCAATAGAGACCTTGACATCTGATTGGCTGCCTCAATAGAGACCTTGATGTCTGATTGGCTGCCTCTGTAGATTCGTTGACATCTGATTGGCTGCTTCAATAGAGACCTTGATGTCTGATTGGCTGCCTCTGTAGATTCGTTGACATCTGATTGGCTGCTTCAATACAGACCTTGATGTCTGATTGGCTGCCTTAATAGAGACCTTGACGTCTGATTGGCTGCCTCTGTAAAGGCATTGACATCTGATTGGCTGCCTCAATAGAGACCTTGATATCTGATTGGCTGCCTCTGTAGATTCGTTGACATCTGATTGGCTGCATCAATAGAGACCTTGACGTCTGATTGGCTGCCTCAATAGAGACCCTGACATTTGATTTGCTGCTTCAAATGGAAAGTCAAGAGAACTTCTTCCATGTTTGTTATGACTCTGAGGTCAATATTTTTCATTGGACAGTGCAGAAATAACTTTAATAACATAATTAAATTGTTGCAGTTTATTTACCAGTATTTACTCCAGCCTCTATATCCTAAGTTTGCTCTGAAATATCTCTAAAAAGTTCCCAGGAGAGTGTTAACTGGTGTTCATCCTATCTGAAGGCTGCGGCAGCTCCCTTGTGAACTTATTTGAGATATTTGAAGGGACCCTGTTATGAAAAATTCTCATTTTGCTTGTTTTTGTACTTCCATTTGGGTTTCTACCGCTTCTACAAACACTTAAAAAAACAACAACAACAAAAAACAAAAAAAAACAGCTGTTTCAAAAACCTCAGGAATGTAGGCCACAAATTAGCAGGCACTGCCCGTTACCCAGCAACCCCAGTGGAATCGAGGCCCGTTGCCTAGCAACCCAAGCTGAGCTCCAGCACTTTTGGTCTGCTGATTTTACCGCTGTATGCACTGTACAATGGCTGCTGGAAAAGACAAGTGTTTTGTTGTTGACTTGCCGATCAGAAACCTCTTGCTGTATTCTTGTTGGTTGTGCGGGAGCCTCTGCTAATGCTTTTCGAAGAAGGAACGGTTGTATAGTCGCTTATCTGTTTGCAACTATTTTCACGTGTGAGTGTAAACATTGCGTTTACTTGGCCTTAAAGTGACAAAGCCCTTAAAACAGCTCATTCTGAAAGGAGCTCAAAACAGGCAGAATAATTCTGTGGAAAAAATTGTAATTGGCGTGTTTTGTATCGCCAGTAGACCGATCCTAACCCGTTCAAGGAACCTTTAAAAGATGGGTTTGTGAATATAATTATGGAGAAATGTCGGCAGTAACTCATTCCTAATTCCTCCAACTGATTTGGTGTTTTGTGTGTTTCTCCTCTCGAGGTGTAAGTACTGGCATTATGACGACAGACTGCTGACGTCGAGTGTGATAATAGTGTTCCATAACGAGGGCTGGTCCACGCTGATGCGAACAGTGCACAGCGTCATCAAGAGGACGGCCAGGAGATACCTGGCTGAGATCGTCTTAATAGACGACTTCAGCAACAAAGGTGGGTTGTTTCAGGCCAACAGATTTAGAAATCGACTGTATCGCACATTAACTGAAACAAATGATCAGTTCAGATTTTCCATTCCGTCTAATGTTTCTTCTAATTCTGAAATCTTAATTACAAATGGATTACCACAAGCGGTGGTAACTGTGTTGTAATCATTTGTAATCACGTTCTCTGTGTGTTTGCAGCTCATCTGAAGGAGCGTTTGGAGGACTACATCAAGCAGTGGAACGGTCTAGTTAAACTCTTCCGAAATGACAAAAGAGAAGGATTGATCCAGGCAAGGAGCATTGGAGCCAAGAAAGCCACCAAAGGACAGGTAAATATAATTATTACAAACAAATCACTGACTGATATCTGAGTAAATTAGAAGGTTGAATTAAATTAGTGCTGTTTTACATGATTTTGTTTGTTTTATTTTTAAGTTTTTGACTGGACTTTTGGCACAGAGATGGTTATTGTGCTACATAAATAAAATGGCTTGAAATGACCTAAAGTTTTTTCAGGTGGAAAATTTCTAGGCTGAACACAAAGTATCCATTTTTTTATTGATGATGGTTTTCCTTTCCTTTTTATTTGATTTTTTTTTTAATTGTCGATCAACTTTTACTCAAAAATAAAATTCAGATCTGAATTTTATTGATTTATAAAACTAATTAAAACTGTGTAATCACTACATAGCAAAAAAACAGTGACTCAAATTTTGTTTTGAGTCACTGTTTAGAAATTAAAAGTTTTACAAAACATAAAAAGTCCTACTTTTGTCATACTTGAGGACTTTAAACAAAATAGTTTTGACCCATGTTTGAAAAAGATTTGGACATTTCTGACTTAACCTCAGTATTTTACTCCTGCTGTAGTTTTTAAATAATTCCACGTTTCGATTGCTTTAAGCATTTAATTAAAACTTTGAACAGTTCAGTCTGGATTGGATTAAAATAAATTATGGTGCATCTAGAGTGTTGATGCATTTGGACCACATGGAAATCAACTGCATTTCAAATGAAGTCACTTTGTTTGCATAGCGCCAATTCACAATACATGTATTTAAATGCACTTTATTAAAAAATTGTCAATTGCATCCAATTGTACAGGCAGATTTCACATCAAGCACCTTTATTGCTCTAGGAGAGAGACAGTTGAAAGACAGTGTCTCTCTATCTATAGAAGGAGAACGTTAGCAGCTTTAAGCCTAATAACATTTTAATAATTATTGATTTGTATTCTTAGTGCCTCTTAATGTGAAAAACAACATTACATCTGTTAGATATAGAAACAAGAGTTGGAGTGTACCGATTGCCGTTTTCCGGCCGATCGGCGGTTACCGATCTTTTTAAAAAGCCTGACCTGCCGATTCCGATTTTGGCCAATACCAATTTTTTGTGTATGAAATGTTGCAAGAAAGCTGCTGAATTGGTAACAGTAGGGTGACAATTGTTAAATGTAAACGCGCAGACATGACCTGGTGAGCTGATCTCTCACTGCGGAGCAGAAGAGGACAGTGGTTGATTTATAGACTTTGCCGAGGTAGATAAGATTGGTGGATAAGATCGGCTTCACGTGTGAAAATCGGCCGATCTCATCCACCGATCTCCAGAAATGAAGGAAATCGGCTGGCCGATAAATCGTTTCGCCCCTCGTACTGAGATTAAGCACCTGTTGGTTGTATTAGCCCTAACAGTATGCAGGGAGCTAAAGTTATGGCGAGTGTGGGGATCATCTTACAGGAACCACATGTATTCTGACAGCTGCTGTTCTGCAGGTTCTGATCTACTTGGATGCTCACTGTGAGGTTGGAATCAACTGGTATGCTCCGCTTGTTGCCCCCATTTCAAAAGACAGGTAAGTCATGCTCACTTTTTAACTACTATTTTTAATAAGTAAAGAGTTCTGTTAACCGCTTTACTCAAAAGTAAACTCTAATGTCTAGCTTTTTTTCTCCCAGTGTCTTTTTCTTATGTACATGTTTATTTATTTATTATGATTAAAGTTTTTAAATGAGAAAAGACGCTGAAGACTAACAGGTTAAAAATAATAACTTGTATTTCTCCTCTAAAGCAGCTCTGACGAAACAGTGTTAATGTTTAGATAAGAACCCTGTACTATAATCTACAAATGCTTAGAAAACTAAAATATATCACCAAGAGGTTTTAATTATCACAATTATTTTTGCTTAAAATCTGAAATTCATGCATTTCATTTAGTGTTTACATGCATTCATTTTGAGGCTGTTGGAAAACACCAAATTCTGTCTCTTTTGTAATATTCTTCTTTAGCACTCCAGTCACATAAAGAATTGCGATTTCAGTCACTAATCAGCACACACTAACCGCATTTATTCATATTTTCAAATTTATTCATACTTATTTCTACTTTAATTGAACGAACGGTGGATGAAATGGTAAAAGTAACAGAAATACGGACAGTTTGGGGTTTTTATACAGTATTAATTGGATTGATGAATCAAGATTCTTCTTTCGAGAAGAAATTTATCACTTTAAATGATTAACGATACAATAAATGCCCACCACTTTCAGGTTTGTGTATGTGTGTCTACATGTAGGACAGTTTGCACAGTTCCCCTGATAGATTATATAGACGGTAATGAGTACACTATGGAGCCCCAGCAGGGCGGCGATGAGGACGGCCTGGCTAGAGGAGCATGGGATTGGAGCCTCCTCTGGAAGAGAGTCCCACTTAGCCAGAAAGAGAAGGCCACGAGAAAATATACCACCGAGCCATACCGGTACATATCCAAAGCATGTGAAAACTCACCCCTGATCTTTTTCTGTCTCCACCTCCCATTCCTTGATCCCCACCCTTCTTGTCCTGGTTGGTGTCACCCACCCCACCGCCCCTACTCTGTGTCTTTTGTGTTGTTTTGCTCTGCTATCTGTGTGTGTGTGTCCTCTCCACTTCCTGTGCGACATCTTTCTGTTCCCCTCCGTGTGTCGTGTATGCATGTCCCCACATCCGTTGTGTCAGAACTGTTTGTACGGTGCCTCTGATCGACTCCATCCACGGCCAGAGGTTCAACATCGAGCCCCAAGGTGGCGGCGACGAGAACGGTTTTGCTAGAGGAGCCTGGGATTGGAGCATGCTCTGGAAGAGAGTTCCGCTTGGAGACAGGGAAAAAAATCTGAGAAAAACAGTAACTGAACCATATAGGTACAAGTAACCTCCTGATTCATCTGGACTGGAGTACCTGGCCACATTTCTTATGATATACACTACATTACAGCTGCTTCTGGTTTAAAAAAAAAAAGAAAAATATGATTCACAATGTAGTGTATAGCATAACTAACCAACTAAAAGTTGTAACTAACCAACTAAAAGACTATTTCCAGCTGATGTGGGTTGACTTACTACTGTTCTGTCCACTAGCTGTCCTTCCCTGCAGGGTTTTATCTGTTGAACCTTTACTGTCTTGACTCTAATCTGTCCTGAGTTTAAAGCTCTTTCTTTCTTTGCATAGGGGGACCTATTATGCAGAATTCACTTCTTTTCCCGTTCATGTTTTTGTACTTCCATTTGGGTCTCAACTACTTCTAAAAACAGTCCAAGTGGCTGAAAAAGAGCAACCAACTGTTCTTTGGCAATAAGCTAAATGTTTTTTGGTGCCTGGAAAACGATCCATTCTGAAAACCTCCTAGTTGTTAAGTCACATTTGTTACCTAGCAACCCCAGCAAAGCCCTGGCCGTCACCTAGCTACCAAGCTGAGCTCCACCATATCTGGTCGGCTGGTTTTACTGCTGTATGCGCTGAACAGTGGAAAAGACAAGTGTAAATATGATTTATTTGACATTAAGATAAATAAAATGAAATCAAGAATCAAGGATGTACATGAAAATATGTGAATCTATAAGTGAGTCCAGAGTTTTACAGCAGTATGCGCTGTACAATGGCTGCTGGAAAAGACAAGTGTAAATATGATCTAATTTATTTGATATCAATATAAGTAAAATGAAATAAACAAAACAAGTATGTACATGAATTATGTGAATCTAAATCTATAAATGAGTCCAAAATTTTAGCACTGTATACAGTTTATAATGGCTGCTGGAAAAGACAAGTGTTTTGTTGTTGACTTAACATCCAGAAACCACTGGCTGCATTCATGTATGTTGTGCAGCAGGCTCCACTTCTGCTTTTCAAAGATGTACTCATCCGTTTGCAGTCATGTTCACATACGAGTGTAAATGTTAGCTAGGGGGCTTTGCCAGAAGCAGCTTTTAGTGGATTTAAAGTGACAAGAGGCCCTAAAACAGCTCATTCCGACAGTACTGAGCAAACTAAAATCTCATTATCTAAGAATGATTTTTTTGTAAAAAAATTTTATAAACTTTTTGTTTTGTATAGAAGCATAATAGTTCACCTTTAAACTTCATCAACCAACGTTAAACACAGGAACCTAAAGGGCAGAAGCATTTCGTTAGCACTCTCCAGTCTCTCTGGGTTTAATCCAAAGTCTGGGATAGTTTTGGGATCTTATCGTAGAGTTTGTCCTGAGACCTTACCGCCTCCATCTCCCTCTGATCACTTCCTCATTTATCATGCGTCATCTGGGATTGTGTGTTGCTTGATTCCTTCTCTGTTCATCCCATGCTTGATTCGCGGCCTTGTACCTGTTGGTGCACCTGTAAGCTGTACCTTCTGGAACTGATGTGTGTTTTTGTTGCTGCAGGTCTCCAGCCATGGCCGGAGGGCTCTTTGCTATAGAGCGAGACTTTTTCTTTGAGCTGGGTCTGTACGACCCCGGGCTGCAGATATGGGGAGGAGAGAACTTTGAAATATCATACAAGGTATATTTAGATTACTCTAAGGTAGGGCTGGGCGATATGGCTTAAAAATAAATCCAGTTTCTCATTTTATTGGCAGAAAATATTTTCAAAAAGTGGCTTTTACTTTAATTATCCCTTCTGTGAATATTACAACAAAGTACAATAGTTTTTGTTTGATTATGATAATATATCTTAATATTAGCAGAATAAAGACACAATGTTACCAGGAAAAACGTCTCATTAATAGTATTGGATTATCTATTAGTCCGATTCTATTTGGTGTAACTTTTGAAGTTATTCTTGAGTATAACTTCAAAAGATCCTCAATATTTCTCATTTTAAGTTGTTGGAGTTCTAATAAAATTAGGACTTCATCTGCTAATGTTACGACTTTATTCTTGTATTTTTTGGACTCTATTGTTGTGCGACTGCGTTCTTGTCGTGTTATGACTCCATTCTTGTAATTTAAAAAAATCTAATTAAGTCTAGACGAATAGAAGATGTAAAAACACGCTTGTCAAACAAAATGGCGGATTTGGGCGAAATGATGTGATTCTGAATTATGGAAACCTAAGGAGTGAATTGGTGAAAAAAAAATCCTGCTTTTCCAAAAATTAAATCTTCAAAAACCAAAAATGTGATTAATTGATAAAACTGATTTATCATCTAATGTGTATATGCTGAGTTTCCTTCCTGATGACTGAAAATGTCAGTTTTATTTGTAATTATTTCGTATTGTTCTGTCTGGCTGTAGATCTGGCAGTGTGGCGGCCAGTTGCTCTTTGTGCCATGTTCTCGGGTCGGTCACATCTACAGACTCCAGGGGTGGCAGGGAAACCCCCCACCTGCACATGTCGGATCCTCTCCCACTCTAAAGGTGCGACAGCTGTGAAGCTAACACACAAACACTTACAGAACCTCATTGGTTGATTTTTAAAACATTTGGTCATCTAGGAAATGGAGAAGCGGAGCCTTTATTTCTCTCAGCACTGTAAATGTTATGAGTTTCTATCTTTTACCTTTTCTTTTAGAATCACTGCTCATACTCAGAGACTAAATAATGGTTTAGATCAGTATGTATTTAACTTCACTGGCTGACCTTCATCTGCACTAATAACACTAATAATGTTTTTGTGTACAAACAGAACTACGTTCGTGTGGTCGAGGTTTGGTGGGATGATTATAAGGACTATTTCTACGCCAGCCGCCCTGAAACGCTGACCCTAGCCTACGGAGACATAAGCGAACTGAAACGTTTCAGGTACAGAAACGTGTTTAAACATCTTCTTTTTTTAATATTAATTAATTCCAATAAATAGCTGTGTTATGCCCTTCATTGTCTGGTTAATTATTTTGATTTTAGATATGACTTTGTGAAACTAGGATTAGTGCAGAAACACAAAATCTTACCAAGTATTTTGTTTTAGTTTCTAATGCAAACATTTTAATACACTTGAAATAAGAGAAATTAACTTATATGTAACTTTTCAGCAAGAAATATGAGCTTGTTTTAAGTCACACCTTAATATTGGTAAAAAAAAAAAAAAGTTCTAGTTCCACTGCTAAATGTTTTCACTTATTAAAAGACATTTTCCAATGTTATAAGTTTAAAACAATCTGCCTGTGGAAGTTGTATTTTATTAAAATCAATATTACATAATTATTTACTTAAAACAAGCTGCTGTATCTTGCTGAAAAGTTACTTTTAAGTTAGTTTTGACTTATTTAAATGTACAAAGATATTTGCACTAGAAACTTAAACAAAATACTCTGTAGGATTTTGTGTTTTTACAGTGCGCTATCACAATGAGACTAAATCCTTCTGGTCCAACCAGCACAAAAGAGACCCAAACTCTGTCAGTGTCACCATTATTCAGTACTGGTGGTTTGTGGTTTGTAAAGAAGGGCTTTTATATTATTTTGATCCCCTTTTTTTTAATTTAAATTGTACTAAAATAACTGTCTTGATCCACCTTATTTATCCGTAGTTATATTTTTAAGTATTGCAATATTCTGCCAGTTTCAGTGTTGTCCTTATGCCGAAGTGACAGAAAATCAGAAATTATCCTGGGATCCTAAAGTGCAAAAACTAATTAGTGTTATTTATCTGTTTTTGTTGCGTCACTTACTTACTAAAGTGAAAGATCATCAGGTTTAAAACGCAACCCTTACACCAAGTGAAAACTACAAACATTTGATTGGAAACAGATTGTCATGCAAGAAAAACCTAATTTGATCAGGAATGAAGCTCCCCAAAAATGTTTTCAATCTCTTGAGCCAAAACGTTTCTGCTACGTCCAAATTTTGTTTTTGCAGCAAAGTTCACAGAAATGTTTGCTTTCAATTTACACCACATGGTTTCTTCCACATGGAGAAATAACGACTGTCTAATCTTCACAACAATGATCTATTTACAGTTTTGCTGTTACAAACACAAACTTTCATGTATTTTATTGGGATTTTATGTGACAAACCAACTCAGTTTGTCTATACTGACATAAAAACCAGAAAAGTAGGGTGTGCATTTCTATCTAGCTCTCTGAGTTAATACTTCGTAGGACCTCCTTTAGCTGCAGTTACAACCACAAGTCATTTGGGAAAAGTCTTTGTCAACATCTTGATCAGGAGACTGAAATATTTTCATAGTCATGAACGATGGGAAACATAAAGTGTGTTTTCCCAAAATGTTTTTCAGGGAGGAGCATCGATGCAAAAGTTTCAAATGGTTCATGGAGGAAATAGCTTACGACATCCCGTTGCACTACCCGCTTCCTCCAAAAAATGTTGAGTGGGGGGAGGTAAGAAAACAGACACATCATGTTTTATTCCTGCTCATAAATCGCTGATTTGCTGTGTTACTCGTGATGAATGACGTGCGATCTTTGTTCCAATGTGTGCAGATTCGAGGTTTTGAAACCAGCTACTGTATCGACAGCATGGGCCACACGAACGGAGGAAATGTGGAAATTGGCCCGTGCCACAGGATGGGCGGGAACCAGGTAAAAACTCAGTGCTTTCCCGCTTTAACTGGTGAAAGAAGTGGTGATGCTGGGAGACGGTTTGCGTAACCTAGCAACAAGATGAACAGACATTTCTATGATGTTGCATCTTTGAAAGTATTACCTACAAAAACCCTGAATTTTCACAGAAAGAGAAAGAAGAAAATGTAAATATTTCTGTGAAAGTGAAGGACTGACATAACGTAATAATATCTGCATATCTCTGCATAATAATCAGAGACGATTACTTTATTTAAAAAGGAATTGAATTATTAGTTTGCATCTTTTAGTTTTCTCTTAATGCATAAAAATATGAAAAAAATGTAGAATGTCAATTTTTTAGATTAATTGATTAATCGTCAGTATAATCGATAGATTAGTTATATATAAAATATTTTAGGTCAGTGTGAGCGACCTCCTTCCACGACTGAGTTTGGGTTTGAAAAAAACAGTGCGCAAACAAGCATAAAATAATATTTTATTTTACTGTATTTTATTGTGTTGTCAAATAATTTGACCTAATTCTACTACAAGCGTCTCTTTCTGACCTCGTTGGACCAGAATTTTCCTTCCAGGTGTTTCTGATTGAAACCAAAGACATTTTAGGAATCTGTGAGAAAAAACACGCGAAAACGTCGAGGCTTTAACCGCCTCAGTCCAGACTGGACCCCGCGCCGCCGTCTTGAGTGAATGTGGTTTGACGTATCTCTGTGGTTCTGGTTCTGTAGCTTTTCCGCATTAATGAAGCCAAACAGTTGATGCAGTACGACCAGTGCCTGACCAAAGGAGATAATTCAGCTGTGATCATCACACACTGTGAGAGGAACCAGCACACTGAGTGGAACTACTTCAAGGTGAGAAACACAAACACACCTCCGTTTGATTATTGATCATTGATTCTTACAGTTAGTGGTTGATCAGCTTTCAATATTGTTCCTGTTTGTCCTGTTTTTTTGTTTTTGTTTGTTTGTTTTTCAGGATCTTCATCGGTTCACTCATGTGCCAACAGGTAAATGTCTGCGTAGTTTTATCAAACATTAAGTTCTGCATCTAAACACATTTCAGTCATTTTATTTTCAGATTTTCTATATCTGTCTTACTTTGTTTCTATTAAACTTTAAATGTTTTACAGTCTTACAGACAGGAGGTGTGTTTTTTTTCTACCAGTGCATTATGGGTATTTTAAACTTCGTTTTTTCAGAATTTCACAACCTCACTGCAAAAACACAAAATCTTACCAAATATTTAGTTTAGTTTCTACTGCAAATATCTTAGTACACTTGAAATAAGACAAAACTAACAAGTAACTTTTCAGCAAAATATAGGAGCTTATTTTAAGTCAATAATTCTTTAGTATTTATAAAAATACTAGTTCTACTGGCAGATTATTTCACTTATGATAAAATATTTCCCCCATAATCTGGAATTATTAATATAAGAAATTACTGACTGAAAACAAGCTTCTATATCTTGCTGAAAAACTACTTCTAAATTAGTTTTGTCTTATTTCAAGTGTTATTTTCACTAGAAATTAGACCAAAAATACTTAAATATACCAAAATGCGATGGACAGCAAAGGAATTAAATTATTAAGATGCACTATTTTTTTTTTATGATATAAACAAATTAAACACAAGTATTAAGATTAGGTTAGCATACACAGAAACAAAACAAAATGTGTGAAAAAAGTTTTTTTTTGTGTTGATTTGGTAGATGAAGACAGAAAAAAATAATAATAAAGAATTACATGAAAAATACATGCCTTTAATTACATTTCTGATCATAATAGAAATATCAATACCACAGTAAAGGGAGAAAACAATGATAATAATAAAGTAATAACAATATTACCAATAATAACTCAGCACTGTCCAAAAGGATCAGAGCAAACAAAATAAAATAAAAGTCCCTCATCATACTTAGCGCATTAGCGCTAAATATTAGCGCTAGCTAATATGAAGTTTTATTCAGCGAAATTTCAAAGTTGCATGTTTGTATTGCATTTTCTTTCTGCTCACTACCTCTAGTTAAAATTTACCTGGAATGGTTCAGAAAAATCCATTAAAAGTTTTTCATTTTAAGGGAAATAACCTGTGTGTGTGTTGACGCTCATTGATGCAAAAGTTTTGTTTTTTTACAGGTAAATGTCTGGACCGCTCTGACCTGCTTCACAAAGTGTTCATATCAGACTGTGACGTCAGCAAATCCACTCAGAAATGGGAGATGAACAACATAGTCGCCGTATGAAGACCTAAAGAAATCTGTCCGACCGGAGAGAAATACGGTGATTTTTCTAAGGACATGCACCACTAAATGCATCCAAGTTTTTTTTTTGTATTCTGGACGACTCAGCTGTGGCTATCAGCCAGAAAATGCCTTTATGGTTCAACCTGGAGCCAACAGGAAGTGACGTACTCCAGGGAGGAACTGGCTGACAGGAAGGTGGAAGGAGCTGTGGGGTTAAAATTAAACTGTCAACTTGTCTTTTATGGTGGTTGTGTTTACATGGTTTTATTTCTGCTTTCTTCAAAATCAACTCTAATCTTTTCACATAAGTTTTTAATTCTGATTTGCTCGCTCGATACCAAATGCAGATCGTTTGATTGGTGAAGGACTCCGTTGTCCCAGGCCTTCATGGACTTACTGCTTGCTTTGTTCTATAAAAACAGACTTTTTGGTGTCAGCGTGACATAAAAGCAACTGAATAATGAGACCTGATGCTGGCAGACAAGGTAATAGTTCATTGTTAAACATGGCAGCTGTTTTATTTGTTGTTTGACTCCATTGCAGTGAACCTTTCACAGGATTTTTTTATGTTTTTAATGCTCTTTAGACTCTAAATCACCTTTACAGTTTCTGTAAACTTCTAAACCCAAAATGAAAAAGTGAAAAAAAAAAGAAAAAAAGAAGAAGTTCAGGTTTTCCTGAATTAGCTGTTTCTCCAAACTAAACATTCCAAGCATAATTTCAGTTGTTCCATGTCTCAAACTGTATGATTGCCACTTTTTGGTTAGTTCTTTTGACGAACTGTAGAAGACGTTGACTGCTTGCCTTACTGGAATAACTGAAGGTGAAGTTTACTGTGACCTGTGATGGAATGGTGGGGGGAAATGTCTGCTTTTGCTGCAGGGGGAAGAGGTTTGGGTTTATTGTTGATTATGTTTGCAACATTTTGTACAACATAAATGAAGTTGTTTCTAAAGAAAATGGTGTATCATATCAGAGGCCCTTAATGATGTAAATATCTAACTTATAGCAGAGATTTAATAATATGGGCCAAACATTGGGAGAATGATGAAATAAACAATTTTTACTACTTTGTCTCTTGTTGCTGATTTTGTTTGGAATTATTCTGGGATTAACTGGGTCCAGTGCATAAATTCCAGTATACCAGTTTTATCCTGAAAGGCTTTAGTTTGTTAAAAATAAAAAATTAATATCAGTCAGCTACTGATTGACTTAATATTCCACATGTATACAGTCATGTTCAATGATTTAGAATTTTATTAAGTTCACCTCATCAGCTAATTTTGCTAAGTGAAACATATAATTTAATTACACAGAATGATATTGAAAGCCTTTATTTCTGTTTATTTTGATAATTTTCCGCTTATAGCCAATAAAAAAATGACATTTAAGATTATTTTAAGAATACCCAATCAGATGTTATATATTTTAATTCATAAATGTATGTAATGACTTCAAAACAAGATTAAAAAATATATGCAAGTGAAAAAAATGCCAATGTAAATAGTACTTTTTTTTTTATCTTGATAAGATTTTCAATGGAAGCTAAGTTCAAATCTTTAGAGACATATTCATATATCTAGAAGAAAAGTTACTTGTAAGTTTGCTTTGTCTTATTTCAAGATACACTTGAAACTAGACAAAAATACTTTATAAGACTTAATATGCCTTGGAAAAAATAAGTGTGGAATAGTGTTTTTTCTGCTTAAAATTTTTATTTTGTAATTATGTTATTCATTTGAATTTTTTAATTTTATTTCAGCGTTTAAAGTATGAGAAATTGCATATAACTTCATATTTTTATCCATCTAATGACATTGTTTTTGAATATAACATCAGATATAAGTTACACAGTGAACAGGTAATCAAGAATCTATTAGATGAAACGGATCGATGCAGATAGAAAAGCATTTTTTTTAATATAAATATAAATTTAATTTACCCACAGCACGCTTACAGTATTACTACTTTGGACCAGGAATGTTCCGATCTGACTACTATCCTTTCCAGGTAAATATAGCTGCCTGCCTGGTCCAGTAGAGGGCGCTGCGGTACAGAGGCCCGGGGTTCTCCACTCCAGAATCAACGAAAGAAAACCGATGAGGCACCCGGAAGTGAAGCTCTCCATCGTTACCACTCGTTAACCGAAATAAATAAGTTGCGTCAGCCATAAAGAAGCAAATCGTTCTGTTCATTCAGACATTTTCACAGGTAAAATAAGTCCAAGTTTGTTAAGAGGAGCCACTACTGTCGCAGTTCTTCTGAAAAACCAAGGACATGGAGCTGCTTCCTGTGACAGTTGTTTTGCTGTTCGTGTTGGTGGAGACCACCTACAGCTGGAATCAAGGTTTGGTTTCTCTCCTATTAAGGTTTTAAATGTCTGTCTAGACATGATCCGAAAGCACCAACTTTATAGCGATGTCTTTGCCTTTACAGCTGGGGAGAAAACGGTACAGTCCCTTCAGTTGTTCATAGATAAATTATAGTTACGAGCCTGAAGTTTCAAATACATTTTAAAAAATTATTTATACATTAATTTGTCATTAAAGGCGTCTGTTAAAGCGACCACATTTAGTTATTTTTGCTTTAACTTTTCTCTATGCAAATTTATTGTACTGTTTACCTGTAGTCACAATCAATCTCGCGAGATTTTAATTCATGCGACTTCATCATTCAATGTGCAACAACATGTTAGAAACATGAAATGCATCCTCCGGCGACTTTTACATCAGAGTTTTGAACTGGAAATCAATTCAGTTGCAATTTATTCTTTCGTTGTAAGTCCTCAGATGCTTTTTAGACGGTTAAGGCCAAGTATTGCTCAACTGGGAAAATTCTGTCAGAAAAACATTGTGACTGTAAAAACTATACTTTTTGTAAACATTGTTCTAATTCTTGGAGAATCTAATCTTGGGTACACAAACCCAGATGTAAGAAAATGTCTTAATCATTTTTACACATTTTTCTCTCTGTCACATAAGTTTTTTGTTTTTTCTCAGTGAGTTCTTGCGCTATTAGAAGCCGGTGAATCCTTTAAACATCAATGTAGAATATAATTTAGCAGTTTTATAATGTTTTTTTTTTTCTCTTTTCTCGATATTTACTTAAATACTTATTTGTACTACTGTCTAACAGTATGTACAAATCTTTCAACTAAAAAAAGCATGAACTTTCGGTAATACCCTGATGACGTCACTCCAGGTGTGGGCAGGACTCATCAGCGTTAACATGGGATTATTAATAATAATAATTAATAATAATAATAATAATAATGATGAAAGTGACTTTAAAATAATTTTTTCTCTCTAAGAGGAAGCATGTTTACTGACATCCTCCATAAACAGTAAATTTATTTGCATTCCGCTTTGTTTATTATTCAATACATTCACCTGGTTTGTGGATATAAACATAAATTTGTCTAAAGCGGCTACATTATGTAAGCATTCAGCAAGGAGATCAACAGTACCAGGTTTTCCTTTTTTTTTTTTTTTTTTTTTATTCTTTCCGTTTTTAAACTGTATCATAGAAATAAAAGTTTTCTTCCTCATCTGTCCTTCATGCAGACAGCGTGTTGCTGAGAGACATCCAGGCTCTGACGTTCTTCAGGAACCGCTTCACCACAGCGAGGCGCTCCAACCCGGTTCCCCAGCTGAAGTGTGTTGGCGGCTCCGCAGGCTGTCATGTCTTCATCCCAGATGTTGTCCAGTGTGTGAACAGAGGCTGGGATGGCGTGGATGTTCAGGTACTGTTACTCAGTCATTAGTAAAACATCAGCTCGTTAAACGTTCTGTTTCAGGCTGTTCAGTCACTGTTTGGGTCTCTTCCTCTCCTTCACAGTGGGAGTGTAAGACGGATATGGACAACGCCTACAGGTTTGGTGCCGTTGAGGTGAGCTGCGAGGGTTACAGCCACCCGTCTGATGACTACATCCTGAAGGGCTCCTGTGGCCTGGAGTTCACCCTGGAGCTGACCCAGGAGGGAAAGAGGAAGACACAAGGCAACTTTGGCTCCCAGGGTGGATTTAAACAATGGGGAGGTCAGAGGAAACATTATTTATGTAGCCATTTTCTATCGAAGTATACTGGGTATCACGATAACAGGTTTTAATGAACGATAAATTTCTCCAGAAGTTATTGCAATACATGATGACATTGTTGATTTGAGACAGTGCTCAAGTAATCTAGTGGTATAATAATGCAAGAACACATTCTCAAAGATCAGTAAACTTTAACTGATAATGAACTGGATTTGGAAGACATTTTAAATAACCAAAATAAATAAACAAAACAAATGAAATTATGAAGTCGGGCTAGTTGAGACCAAAGCATCAAACTGAAGACTTTTATCATCCAGTTTGTGGTAGAAAAAGAGAAAAAAATAGATCTTGTTAATGGAAATTGTTGTAATTTATCATGCGGTTAATTGGTTTATTGCTTATTGCAACAGGTCTAACGGGTGTTTGCGCATCCTTAAAAAACCTTGTGTATGTAATATTAAGGCATTAAAATGTCTTAAATTCATTAAAGAAAATAAAAGCTGGCCTTAAATACATTATTCACAGGCCTTAAATTATGTCACGGCAGGACAATTTAATCTTGTATGTAGGTTTTTTCTCGCAGGACGTTTCTATCAGGCAAAAGTTTACTAACTGCGTTCTGTGAGGTAATAAGCTGTTAATACTTTCTTGGTAGCTAGCTATTTATTTAGCTTTTTTGCAAGGCAAGTAGCAAAAATGTTATTTAGCAAAAATAACGTTTTTGCTAAATAACTTCTTTCAAATGGCTCGGTTCAAATGCATATGTGAACGCCAAGCGGGCCGGAGACCAGTCCAAAAGCAGGAAGTGGACTGTAAACCAGGGCATTCTGGGTAAATGCAACCAAAACAAATGCAAGAGACTAGCGCTAGCCTGAGAAATGGCTCATGATCTTTTGCCAAAGACAAAAAAATAATCCTACAGCCACTAAAATCAGACGATACTCCATTTTTGTTTACATTTTGTGAAAAAGGAAGTTGCGCTCTTGTTTTCTTTAGAGGCTTTTTTGTTGTTTCCTTCAGTGGTTCTTGGTGCAGCGCCCCCATAGGTGAGGAAGGGAACAGGTTTTTCAAATGGTTTTGTTGGATTGACACAGTGCAGTGTGAAAGTGAACTACACCAGTTGAAAATGTAATAAATGTTTCAATTTTGGTCCCCAGGCAAACAGACTCTACCGGACTATCAGATATGAAAACTCTCTGAATATATTAAAGTGTTTTTTCTTTCTTTTTTGTGACTTTCCTCAGGACTTGGGGGTGTTGCCTCTAGTTTCTTCAGCAGTTTCTTTGGAAACAGGCATCACCAACATCAGCAGCAGCATCAGCAGCATTACGCCCAGGACGGCGAGTCTTCAGGGGGATTGCTGGTGGTTGCTGTGCTTCTCCTCATAGCTTATGGTATCTACAAGCTGTTTCTCAGTGGGGACACGGTCCAGTGGGGACAGACTGGGGGACAGCCGGGTTACCCTCAGGATAACCACCCAAACAACATGGGAGGACCACCGCCACCTGGATTCAAACCTGACTACACAGGTAGCTGAAAAACCAAAATCCTTCACAGATCAAAACTTTAAGGATCGCTTCCAACTTCCCACCTGTCTGTTTCTTGATCAGGCTTTCCTGGCGCCAATCCTGGCGCCAATCCTGGCGCCAATCCTGGCGCCAATCCTGGCGCCAATCCTGGCGCCAATCCTGGCTATGGTTTCCACAACGATTACACTTATGGACAATATTACCAAGGGCGCCGCTCTGGTCCCGGCACGGGCGGCGGCTTCTGGACTGGGATGGGAACGGGAGGAATGCTGGGATATCTGTTTGGCCGACAGAGGTTGGTGAAGCAAGAGGTTTCAGTTTACAGACTGAATTTGAACTTATGGACCCCCTGCAGGGTTACCTCACCCCCATCTCTCTGCTTGCTAACAATGACTATCATTGGTTTTAGCTAAAGTGTCAATATAACGCGCTAAATCTTAAATGTGCTTGATATATGAAAGAAAACCGGACGCAGTGCTTTGCTATTAATTGTCAGCACTATAACATCTAGACAGCAAGGTCTGAAAAAGTTTTAATGAGGGAGATGGAGGTCAGTTATGCTCACTAAAACTGTGCCAGGTAGATGTGATGTTGAATTCGGTGTGTTTCGGTTCAGTTACGAAATAAAACCTAAACACCAATTCTGACAGATCATTGGTAGAGCAGGTGTTTTAAATTAGCTAATCAACCACCAGCGTTAGCTTAGCTAATTGCAGCGGTAGCTAATCTACCACATCTGCGATTATTAATAAGCAATCACTTATTAACGATAGCAAAAATAAGCATCAAGCCTAAAAACACATAACCGTAACGGTCTGAATGTTGTGTTCATTGTGTGGGAAATGTTCGGTGTTGAACCCTCATATGTTTGCGGCGTTGTTGCTATGGCAACGAGCCTTTGCGTAGCGTAGCGGACACAGAAAGCGAGAAAAATGTTGTTTGCAGTTATTCCTTGTCGTTTTTTTCTGCTCTATTTTTTCCCATTTTTTGTGGCGCATAGCACTAGATGAATCAAACCTACATCTCCAGGTTTCATTTTGTTAGTGGAAATGTTCTGCCGCGGCGGCGCGGCTATGGATGGCGTGTAAAAAAAAAAAAAAGACTTTTTGCCCTCCATCTTTGTGCAAATGAGCAAAATTTCCGGATGGAAACAATAACATGCAGGGGGTCTATAGAAAAGATGTTCAGCTCTCAGTTTAAATTCAGCTTTCAGCTTCTTGTTGACATGCGGTTGTTTTGCAGAACTCAGCCCTGCAGTCCGCCTCCAGCAGGACAGAACCACTCCTCTGGGACAAATACGTCCTCGGGGACACGCACTGCTTCAGGTACCGAGGCTTGTGTTCGCTCCTTGACTGACTCAGAGAGATGTAACGTCTCACTGATGGTTCGGAGGAATCGTCATGTTTTAAATGGTTTTGCTCCCGCTACTCGGGCTGCAACTAACGATTGTTCTAGTAATCGACTAATCTGTCCACTGTGTAAAAAAACTGGCACTTTCTGCAGAATTTTCATTTTACCACTTTAGGGTTTTTTTATACAATATTAGAAATATATTAAAATAGACAAATATCCGTCTAACATCCATATTTATTTGGTTTTCAGGTTTCGGTGGAACCAAAAGAAGATAGAAGTTGGAGATTTGGAAATTTTCTCCTCAGCATATGCTGGAAACAGCTAAGCTTCTGCTTTTTAGTCGCCAACAGGACGAACGTTTCATAAAGACTTCAGGTCGTAAAGTGATAATGTGATTTTCATTTTTTGGAAAGGTGAGGAGCTGCTTGTGGAGGAAAAGCTTTTCTTAGTCTCTCATCTTAGGTTTTTATCTTTATTTTTTTGTTTCTTCCATTATGAAAATGTTTTTGCAGTGGTTTCATCATTTGACTGGAACAATGTTACAGGTAAAATCCATATTTAATATTTCAACGTTTACTAATTTCCATCCCCAACTCTTTAAATGAGTAAAGATGTTAATGAAGGAACATTATGTGTTGAACTAAAGCTGAACCGAGGAAAATATGACAAATACATTTAGAATCTATTTTCAATAGAAAATGGTTGTAGTATAAATTTAAATTATAGAAAAAATGTATCTATCTACCAGTGTCTTCACCTGCCAGTCCTTTTACCCTGTTTTGCTGAATAAATTATTTTCTTTACAATATTTATTCGCCTGTTGAAAAGCAGCTCTTGATCAATTTCGTTACCTACACATCATCATTGATGTTCAGCATCTAATACTTTGTTCTTCCAGGTCTAAATAAATTTTAAAAAATCTATTTTTTTTTTTTAGAAAATATTGAGCAGTAATAAATATGTTTTGCTTTTTTGTATTAAAATTAAAATTCTTACGTGAGGTGAGTCCAGATTTACCCTCTTCCAGAGCGATGGGCGCTTCAGGGTAAGATGAAGAGATGCTCCCATCATACCTTGTGTTTAATGCAGCAGCCGGTGGTGGCAGCACTATGATCTGGGGTGGCTGCAGGTTTTCAATACAAGATTTTGGTGAATAACTAATGCAGCACTGTATGTAAATAAACGCAACATAAGCGTATAAAGACATGTGACTTATTTATTTTTTTGTCACTATACAATAAGTACATTTTAAAATTACTATAGTTGCTTAGTTTGGTTATTACTATAAAGAGATATCTTAAATTAATTGTATTTTTCCAGCTTTTTTTTCCCCCTCACTTGAAAACTTTTATGTATTTAACCAGATTATCTTTGTCTGATTGTTTGATAAAAGAAATTGTTTGATATGAAGCATGTAAGAGCGCTAAAAATAAAAAAAAAATGAAAGAAAAATGTTTTTGTGGCATCGTATATGATTGATCGATTAATGAAAGAGAACAAACTGCAAAATACGTAATTTAATATTTGACATTTTATGAACCCAAAATGTTTATTTAATTTCAACATTGTAGTAATTATTATTTTTCCCTACATTTCAGTTCTCCAAAATAAAGAACATATAAGTAGAAGCAAAAATAAATCTGAGATTTGTATTTTCCAACCATGTCAGATGTAGAATACCTAATATTAGGAACTAAACTTTAGTTGATATATATCAATATGTTTGAAATTGGATCTAAATTGCAATGAAGTGAATTTTAAATGAATTTCTTAAGAAAATAATCTCATTTATTATGTTCATTGTGACTGGAGAGGTTCGTCCCTGTTAGTCCAGAATCTAACCGTTTTTACTGTTAGCGAGAGTGCTGGGTGTTAAAAAGGTTACTGCCCCCTGGTGGATGGGAAGCTGAACTGTCACGAGAACAAAATCTCTGCCTCAATTAAAAAACAGAAAAAAAAAATAATAAAACATAAAATTTAGCATCAGTGTTTGCTGTGGGAGAAATTAAATATCTGATGTACTTTTACATGCACAAAAAAACCCCACAACATAACTCATTGACAATCATGTGGAGAGCATGCATGTTTAATATTTGCTGTAAATATTCAGATTACAAACCAAGTATCAACACAATGAGTGTTCATTTGTAAATACAGTCAATCCCCCTTATAGTGACATTTGCATATTAACATAAATAAAAAGTCATAATACAACAAATTCAGTCCTTTTCATAACCAAAAGCTCACCTGCGGAGGCGATCTATAGCTGTGCATCCATTTGAGTTCTGGCTCCTTCACATGATGCCTTGCAAAACACTTCTTTCACATTTTGTCACTTTATACCCACAAACTTCAATGTATAGCATCAAGGAATGTGATAGACCAACACGACATTGTGATTTTTTTAGTTAAAAGCTAATAATAATTGTTATATGGGTGTGTTTCACACTTATACTCCTAATTAAAATCTAACTGTCGGTATACCATAACATTGAAAAGACAACTTATAATTTTTGATAAATGTCTACTGCAGAAAATCTATTATTTTTAAAGAACCACAATTTTATTCCTATTTTTATGTTTAAACATAAAGAAAAACGTTTTTTTTTCCTCTAAAAAAATGATGGCTACATTTTTTTAAGATGGAGTGTTCAAATCTGCACATAATTCACATCCAAATAGGAGAAACAGATCAAAAGTAATGAAAACACCTGTTACTTTTAGTGTAATTCTGTTAAAGGCAATTATTCAATTTAAAAACTGAAAAATAGCTAAAACCTGCATCTGTTCTTCAGTTGTTTATTGTCAGTATTTTAAAGAGTCACTTGTGTTGGTCTATCACATAAAATAAATCCACAAATCCAATTAACATGACAAAATGCAAAATAGTTTTGCAGGGTATTTTAGTTAGCTAGCATCAGACGTAGTCACTAATAAAAAGACCAACTCAAATTGCACACATACATAATAAATATTACAGTAACAGATTCAGATTGCACTCTGTCCCAAGCCTTTTGATAAATGTCACCCTGATACAGTACCGCTCTGCCTATTCATGTATTCACAAGGCAATATGTTAAATATAACCCACAAACTGCCTTACACTGAAAACTTCACCACTGAAAAGTAACCTTTTTTTTTTTCAAATTTATTTTCTTTTTATAACAAGAGATAAACACAAAATGAATTGTGATGATTTCCACATAACTTAGGCTGCACTGCAGTCCGATGTGACCCAATTCTGATTTTTTAATGTTTTGCCTTAATGCGGCCTGTATCTGATCTTTTCATGAACATATGTCGGATCTTTTTTTGAATGCGACTCAGGCTACTTGGGTATCAGATAGTATCCCTTCCAAATGTAACCCAACATCCAGGTCGCGTTAATCCGACCGGGACGTCATTGATACTCGACATACGTCACTATTCTGCGTCCTGATACGTGCAAGCGGGAAGAAAACCATGGCGGAACATGAGGATTAAGTTGTTAATCTGCTGATGGCTCCGGTCGGACAACAACTTCAAAATCGTAAGCTATGCTCCACCATTAGCATCCATGTTTACTGCCGCAAACAGTGAGCGCTACTTCTTTTTTACGACGTTTGGCAAAACACCGAGCACGCTTTTTATGTGTGACGTTATTGCGCCCTCTACTGTGCATGCGGGACACTTTCCGGTCGTTTGCAGTTCACACTTGTGAACACGTACAGGTAGCATATTTGAAAGTATGAACGACCACGTCAAAAAAAAAAAGTCCGATTTGAGAAAAAATCGGAATTGGGTCACATCTGGTTGCAGTGTGAACGCAGCCTAAGTCTCAAAGATAATCCAGTCACATGTGAACATGGCGACAATGATATGTGTCTTTTAGCAGAAACTGAGGCTGTTTGAAGCGTGTTTTAGCTTCTTATTAAGCTTAAAACTATCCATCCATCCACCCATCCATTTTCTGTACACCCTTGTCTCTTAGTGGGGTCGGGAGGGCTGCTGTTAGCTTAAAACTAGTCAAACAAAAATCAATTTTTTGTAGAAATAAAACAGCAGAATCAAATTCTCGAAAAGCATACACTTACATAACATGAACAACATTAGTACTGTAATTAATATCGTTTATATTCTTCTAACGGCTATCGTTATCAAACACTATTAAGCAGCCAGCCACAAGGGTTCAGGCTGACAGGTTGATCTGAAAGAAAAGAAATAATTAAGTGACATGCAAATGCTCTCTTTGTCTCTTCATCGTCCTCCTCCTCGTCTTCATTGTTGGCACCATCGATGCAGTAGAGTTTTGAAAAAGTCTTCACATTATTTTTGTTCCGTCTCTCGGCGATGAGAGCTTCTGCTGGCTCAGGTTTCAGTTTCAGCAGCTGCCGTTTGAGAGCTCTGATTGCTTCTCAGTCCGTTTGGCACGTCACACACTTGGCTTCAGAACTCTTCTGTTAGTATGTGCAAACGCACATGCAAATGTAAGGGTGCAGGGATGTGTGGCATGATGCATTTTAAGTGTGTACACCATGTACAGTAAACAGTGTGAGCATCTGTTGTTGTTGTTGGCTTTAAAAAAGAAGAGAAATTCATCTCACATCTTTATATTTACAGAGACAGATGTAGTGCAGTGTATATAAAAAAACAAAACAAAATGTCTTTTGTGGCTCTGAAGGATTTTCAGGTTGTTGTTAATTTAATCTGTGCAAGGATGCTGTTTTCTTTCAAAATGCTAGAACAATATTAATAATAATAAGAAATTGTACAGAACTCTATCGGTAAAGTTCAGAAACTAAATATTCTATTTTTTATTTTCCCTCATACATTTGGACTTTATCATACATGTGAACCACTGGATCGCTTTATAATACGATTACACTTCTCCTTTATCATCTTAACATCAAAAATCTGATAAAAAATGAACTAACTGTGCTAAAATATTTCAATTCTAAGATGAGTGGTGGTTGACTTCAGGTTTCTGACAGGCGTCTTTCTCTTTATGAACCTGCAGGAAAAGTTTCTGGTGCTAAATGAAGGAAAGAGTGAAAATCTGTGTGCACCAGGATTATAATAGTTTTGTCTTTTTCATTGTAATATAAATCTCTGAATTAGACTTTTTGTTTGTCTAATTCAAAGTTAGTTTTTAGAGTGTGTCTGCTAGTTTTTATTAGTTATTATTAGTCAGATACTTAATTTTAGTTCAGGTTTTGCTACTCAGTTTTAGTTTTCATACTTTTGGTTCAAAGAATGTATTTGATTATTGTTGAACGTCCAGCCGTCTCTGGTGTAATGCAACTGTTTACATCCGTCGCTGCCATAACTTTTACTGAACAAACTTATTCGAATGTGGTTTTAATTTTTGATCTTTGTAACTCGTCATATTGACGTAGCTGAAAGAATGGATGCTCGCCTTAGTTGCATGAGTTTGGTGTTTTTAACGGCATCGCTAAATATCATAATTAAAATCCAAGAACCTCACCAACAAAATCTCCTCTTAAATTTTGTGTTTGTGTGTGTTTGTACGTGTTTCTCAGATATGGATTTACAGGCAAACGGAAGAAAACAAACCCGGAACAATCACATCATTATCAATCACAATACATACTGATATTTCAGGACATCAGTTTTTTGTTCATGGCACTTTTAACACATTTCAAACAAGGTCCAGCTTGTATCCCCACAGTTCCTGATCGCATCCCTGATAACTGTTGTTATTGCATGAACATCGGCATCACTGTTGTCCTTGTTTTCTGTACAAGAGAAGCCTCCATGGCAAAAATCTACAAAACAAGTAATATTTGACTTAAAAAAACTGTCCTCTGTGCTTGATTGTTTGTCATGAATTTGTCTTGGACCAGCCGTCTCTCCCTTCGATCTTCGTTTGATTCACTTTATAAGTGGGCAGGTCTTTTCAGAAGGACATCTGCCTTGTTTTTACAGACCAGATGTAAAGGATTTGAGAGTTTCTAGAGTTTTGAATGACTACAATCCAGAATAGAAAGCGGGGCAGGTTGCCTGTTATTATTACTGGTAATGTGTCTTTTCTTTTTCTCGAAGAGGGCAACCCTTTCTGTCCACTTCCCTTACAGCGGGGATCGATGAAAGTGTGTTGACTGGCTGTAAGGCACTGACTTGTGTGAGGTCATGAGAGGTCAGTCATACTGAGGCTCATGGGTAATCCTGGGCGAAGGTAAGCCACTGGAACACGGCCGTTCTCACTCGTTGACCCAGTGATAGACAGACGAGCTTTTGAGCGCATTGCATCCGTGAATTTCATCTGTTGAGGGATAAAAAAGGTCACATTTAAATAAAATGGTGACATTAATCAAAGCTGGCAGGCATTGTGCTTCAAAATAAAATTAGTAGCGATGATCCGATCAGAATTTTGTGGCTGATTTCTGATCTTGGGTTGAGCTGCCGATGCTGATTTTTTTGTAGTAAAATAGAGAAATTAAACAGTGTAAGCAATACAAGGTGTCTGGATGGTGCTAATGCTTAATGAAAGTTGTTACTGTCGCGTGTGCTTGTTACACTAAGGGAGTTTTCACATCTGGTAGTCCAGTTAACTCAGTTCGATTTGGGACAAAAATCGAAACATTTGCTACATTTTCAGCTGTTGCGGGGGTTTTTTCTCACTCCACTTTCTCAAATCAACCAAACCCTTTAAAAAAACCTATTCTCCTCCTCGCCTGTGGTGGCGCTACACCAGAAACTACTGAAGGGAACAACATGAAAACCTCTTAAGAAGACACTGAGCACAACTTCTTCTTCACAAGATGCAAACAAAAATGGAGTGGTGTCAAATTTTATTTTTATTTTTTTCTCTTTTGTCTCTGGTGAAAGTCCACAAGCTATTTCTCCCTCTAACATTAGACTCTTGCGTTTGTTTTGGTTGAATTTACTCAGAATGCCCTGTGCTATAGTCCATTTCTTGTTTTTGGAACGGTTTCCGGTCCACTTACATTCACATATGCGTTCGAACCGCAGCAGAGTTCACTTCAGGTCTACCAGAGTTTGCTGTTTCGGTCCGCATCAGAGTTTGATTACGCATTCACACCTCAACAAACAAACCAGACTTTCTAGACAAACAAACTAGTTTAATTAAAGCAGACTAAACAGGACTTCAACAATAAACTTTGATTATATTGTAGTATTTGGTGTTACTTCTTTCAATTTCTTACACATACTGTTTAATGTCACCGCTACTCGTGAATAATAACAATATTTCATGCCAGAAAAGCTCTGTATATGCTAATGTGACCAAGTAAAGCTTCTGGATGCAGCAGGAATGGTGTAAAAGGTCTTTTTAAGAACAACCATCAAGTTTTTTAAACAAGCTTCAACATTGATTTTCTTCAGTAGTGGAGTCTTGTGTAGTGTGCGATCAGGGATGGAGTCAAGACTGGTTTTTCTAACCAAAGCTGAATGTTTGGAACGTTGATAAATATTTCAGGACATTGCTTTTTGTACACCACAAAATGCAAAAATTAATGGTATATTTAAAAAACAGTGAAAGAATAGGGTAATAAAAAATTGTCATATTTAAAACCATCTTTTTTATATGAACATCTGAATAAAAGCAATTTATGTTAAAAAGCTTAACACATCTTGGACATATTAATAAATGATCAGCTATTTTAATGTTATTAATCCACACAGGCACAAAAATTTATCTTTTCACACATTATTTATCTTATATTCCACTGTCATGACATGAGTTTTAACAAATATATAAAAAACATTTTTTATATAAAAGTTACACGCTGCAGATTTAATAGGGATGGAGGAGATGATCCCATAGGGACAATTACTTTCCCACATTAACTTTCTGCACATTTAACACTGTAGAAAATTTATTAAGATCAAGTAAGTTGGAAAATGTTTCTCCACATGAGTTCAGCAGCACGACTTCTGGAGAATCAATGCAACTGCTAATCAAATATCTCAACAAAAGCCCAATGATATTCCTTAATCTCACAATTTTTCTGCAGAGGCTTTACTCACCTCAGGATGCTGGACGCTTGAAACTAAAAACAAAAGCTGTTACTTACCGTTTGATTCATTTTCATAGTAATTATCTAACCCCTGGAACATTTTGTTCTCAGATAGTGAGCTGATACTTTTTAATGAAATAAACAAAATAAATAAAATGAGATGGCGATGTTACAGAACAGTAACAAACCTGATGCAGCAGAAACCTGTGAATTCTACTCTACTGAACTAAGAATAAGCATAAAATTATAAATATGAGCATACCAAAAAGACACGTTTACATCCACATGTAAATGTCTTTTCAATACGCCAGCACACAAGTATAGGAAACAATGTGACAGCTGCTTTGCGTACCAGTACATGTTCAGTTTAGTGTAATTAATTTAATTTAATTCAAATTACACAACAGACATAAAATAATAGTTAGATGTAATGTAATCTTTAATCTCTGTGCCTGTGTACAATGAAAAATAATAAATTATAATTCTAGTGATAAATGGTTGACAAAATTAAACAAAAAAACTCTAAATTGGAAGTGAACGTACATTTACCTTGATTTGATTGGTGTCAGAGGTGTTGTGGTTAATACCACTGAACTGAAATGAAAGCTGTAGTGTAACTTTAATAAAAAAAAAATACTTTTTACATATTTGTTAAAACTGTCATAATGTTGTGACAGTGTAGAATGAGATGGATAACCTGTGAAAAGATCAATCTCCTTCCTGAACTACTATTGCCATCTGAAGAAAAGCATCAAAACCAACCAATCAGTGCCAGGAGGCGGGTCTTGGTGCTGTCAATCACAATCTCGTGTGGCGCCGCTCTCCCCCTTAGTCTGAGCTATGCTGCAAGCTAGGAAAGCCTGTTCTGAATGCTAAGGCTAGTTAGCATAGCTGCAGATGGTTTTCCTGTAACGGTAAGTTTTTTCATTTTCACTAGCACATTGAGCATCAAGTACATGAGGTTGATTGACAGCCTGGTGCATTTCTCATCTTCTCCCAGATTATCTGTATCATAACAACCTGTCACAACATGATACTCAGTTCCAACAAATATGTAAACAACTTTAAAAAAAAATGTAAACAAAAGTTACATACTGTAGCGTTCTGCACAGCATTCTGGGAAATGTAGGCAGAAGAAAGACTTTAACTGCTCAACCTTTCACAGTGCTAAGCAAAGTTAGTGGAATTAGCTAACTCACTCACTCTTTGGTTACCTAGCAACAAACTCGAGTAATTTGAAGAGCAGCAGTTTAAGGTTTCGCCACCGTATCTCGTGACTGCTTAATAATTAAAAACAACGTTGTGGAATGAAAACTGTGGATAAAACAGAAAAGGTCACCGCACCAGTTAAAACAAAAAACTAATCAACAATTATTGATATTTACTGATATAAAACTTTTATATCGTGATAAGTTTTTCAGCCATATTGGCCAAAACTACAATGGCTTTATGGGCATTGTAAATCCATAAGAACCAAACTCCAAGAAAAGTCCGTATTCAAACATTCACCATTCTGTGTTTGACTCGTGGTCATTTGATTAGGATAAAAATCAATTGCAAGGAATGATTTGAAAAGTTACGACCGACCCCCTAATCTCAACAACGGGTGCAAAAGACTGATATTATGATCAAATACATTTAAATAGTTGTTTCATTCTTGATTGTTTGACTATAAAATTTTAAATATTTTGTGTTTTATGTTGAAATCTGGGCTCTTATTTTGGTAGTATTAACTGTAAAGGAAATAAATTCAACGCTTTAACTATTCACAAACATTTTAAACATAATAAGCTAGAAGCTTAAAATTTTTGCTTTTTCTACATAGTTGATTTTGATAATACCACCAAAATAAGAGTCCAGATTTCAAACTAAAACAGAAGGCACTTTGAATTTTATTGTTAAACAAGCAAGATTAAAAAAAAAAAAAAAAACTATTTAAATGCATTTGGCCATATTATTTCTCTACGTCCACCTTCGATAAGTTATTTCAAAGAGGATGATTGGCTATAAACTAAGAAAAGTGCTGGAGAAAAAGAAATTACAAAGGACCAGAGGAAAAGGGCAGATAGACTAACAGTGGTAGAGGAGGAGTGAAAAACCAAAAAAGAGGGAAAAACAGGAGAAGAGGAGAGAAAGAGGCTGGTCAGAGGAGTGAAGGAAAATGGGAGCAGGAGTGAGCAGGCTTCAGGATAAGGAGTAAACAAATGCCAGGATAATCACAGCCATACACAGTTTTGACCTTTAATTTCCTTTGCATGCCACTGTTGGTTTTTTTTTTGTTATCAAAACGGCTGAATTCATGTAATACCTGGATTTATGGTAATTAAATCCAGTAATGGTCATCTTCAGTGGCAAATCCAGTTTCACAGCTGAGAATATAATCTACTTTTTTAATAGTCTGAAGCCGTTTGTTCCAGTTTTTCTACAGCGCCTAAATAAAAGCAGATCATTTAGAAAGGATTCTAGGAAATAACTTACAATGGCGTATTAGGGTGATTATAGATGGAAAAAAAGGAGGAGTATATTTTAGAGAAAAACTAAAAAATTCAGCGATTAATACATTTTCTCGAAAAAAGTCGTAAAATTCTGAGTTTGAAATTTCCAAAATTTGTAAGAAAAAAACAGAAATTCTAAGATTAAAGAATTAATCTTTCATTAAAATTATGAGAAAAAGCTGAAAAATTCTAAGATTAGTCTAAAAAACCCTGAGAAAACAGAATGTCAGATTTTTTTTTTGCAAATTATTTGATTTTTCAAACTCAGAAGTTTCTGAGTTTGAAAAATTTCCCTCTTCTGTATTTTTTTTGTATATACAATGGCTCTAATATGGCATCATAATAACTTCTTCTGAGCAAGAATTTAGAGAAAAAAAATACATTAGGCACCTAATTTAAAGAATATTCAAATATTTTGTCATTTATTCACTATTCTCCTTGCAGTATCATCTTCTAGGGAAGCTTGCATGTTTTGTAAATCACAGATATTGGATATGTGCCGCTGAAGATGCTCTGCACCGAATCCAGCTGACCCAGGAAGTGTCGCCTGGTTAAACTTTTGTCTATGGCTGTGAGGTGAGCAAAGTTTTAGCTATCAATCATCACTCTCCTACCCGTGTTAGATCTTGACGCTCTCAATGCCGTAAACGTTGTAGCCTTCTTTATAGGTGGCGTAGTTTGGCTGGTGGCTGGGAGACAGCAGGTTGTAGTTGGGGGCATGTTGAGGAGAAGACAGAGTGTGTGTGTAGTTCCCTGTGTGCTGGGGTGATGAGAAGGTGTTGGCTGCCACCTTTACAACGGAAATAAAGTCAGCGTTATTGCTTTACTGATTTAATTGTAGAACAGTTACTCTTCAGCTGATTGACTATTATTATTAATTAATTTATTTATTTTTGTTGCAACATTAAAATACAAGTTTGAGTACGACAACATTTTCTGAAGATGCTTTTATGCGACTAGAGGCTACATTTAAAGGGGCAGTATTATGTTAAATCAACTTTTTTTGAGCTTTACATCATGTTATATATAATGTTATTCCCTCATCAAAAACAAACCTGGAGTGTTGCTTTGATTCTTTCATGCATGGTTGACAAATCATTTAATATCCCAGGCAACCATTCAGCAGTGCAAAATGCTCGGGTGGACCTAGCTCCACCTTCGAGACGCAGGTCCTCCTCAGATTCAAAGCTCACCAATTTCATCCTCACAGAGCAGCACTCCCCCACTCAACTCCTTCAGACTAGCCAGCAGCAATTAGTGGAGCTGCGCATCAGCGGAGCTCATTATATGAGCTACTTCTCAGTGGAACGCTGGTAAAAACGATGCTAAAGGGTTAATAGAGGAGCTATGTTGTGATGACTTCCTGAAGGCGGAGTTTCAGAAAGAGTAGGAGCTTCTTAAAGAGACAGAGGCCCAAGTCATATTTGACTTCATTTGAAGTCAAATGTGACTTCAAATGAAGTCATATTTTATGTGTACAGCATTTTTATAACAACTGGAGGTAACATAGTTACTTGATTGTGCTATAAAAACACATAATATTGCCCTTTTAATTTAGGTTTTCCATCAAAGCATTGAGATTTACATGTCAGCAAGAATGTAGCATTGCCAATATGCAAAATCCACATTCACACAACTGAGATGATTCTGTGGGAAAACACTTTGGGTTTCATTCAGGGGCGTTCAGGTGCTCAAGTTGAAAAAAAGGGAACCTTGTGCAGCACATAAAACCGCCTTAGTAAAGTAAGATTTATTACAGGAAGCGATGTAGGCTAAAATTACAAATATGTGGTGAACTGGTAATATAGGCTTTTAAATCCAGAAAATGTTACTTTGGGCCACACTTTACACTGTAAAAAAAAAAAAAAGATTCCCATTCACTTAAAGGTGCAGTTTGTAACTTTTATAAAACATATATTTTTACATATTTGTTGAAACTCTCACCATATCATGACAGTGTGGAACAGATAGTTTGTGAAAAACATCAAGCTTCTCTACCTTTTCCAGTCCAGTGTTCCCAGTTCTAACTAGAAACAACCAATCAGAGCCAAGAGGCGGGTCTTAGCGCTGTCAATCACAATCTCGTGTGCAGCTCTTGTGAATGCTAATGGTACTTAGCATAGCCACTAATAACGGCAGATAATTGGTTTTCCTGTAATGGTCAGTTGTTTCTCCACCATTAGCACATTCATCAGCGAGTACCTGAGGCTGATTGACAGCCCTAAGTCCCTCCTCCTGGCTCTGATTGATTGTTTTTGGTTGGGAGCGATGTATTGCTTCAGACAGCAATACCACCTCAGGGAGAAGACGGAGGAGATCAATCTTTTCACAGATTATTTGTCTCATAATATACTATCACAACATGGTAACCGTTTTAACAAATATGTAAAAAAGTTATTTTTTTTATAAAACTTACATACTGCATTATTTCCACATTTAAGTTTAATGGAGGCAAATCTGTGAATTTATTTTGTGACGCAACAACTGAAACACCCTTCTCCCCTATGTTTCATCAAAGAAAAATCAAAAGGCAAGATATCAGGAAGAGAATTATCGATGTCCACAAGTCATGTCACATTCATATGTTTAAACAATTATACACAAGCATAAACAGAATGGGAAAGTCCAGACCTCACAGTGTTCAGGTCTGCTGGTTGGAAATGTGCAAATCGACCCCAGAACTAAAGCAAAAGATGTTGTGGAAGCGATGGCTGAATGTCTGTAGTGAAACAAATCCTTTACCAACATGAGCTGAAAGGCCGCTCAGAGAAGAAGAAGCCATCACCACAAAAAGGAAAATAATAACTCACATTACAGTTTGCAAATACACCCAGGACTTTTCAAAAAGGTACCCTATAATCTGATGAACCTCAAATTGAAATTTTAAGTCATGATGTCAATTGTTAAAGAAGGAAGATTGAAAAGCCTAAAAACACCACATTCAATGGGAAATATGGGAGTGGCAGCATCATGTTATGTTTTTGTTTTTTTTTTTTGCTGCATGAGGAACTGGTGTGCTTGGCTAAACAGATGGCATCATGAGGAAGCAACATTATGTACAAGTCTAGAAGCAACATCTCAATTCATCAGCAAAGAAGCTAAAGTTCAGGTAGAAAAGAGTCAAATGGACAACGACCATAAGCATACTGCTAAATTAGAAAAGAGTGATTTAACGAGAGCAAAGTCAGTGTTTTGCGTGAGTGTTTTCCCATCGCTGCGTGAGAACAAGATGGCTTACAAACCTGATTCCATTTCACTAAACCTGCCAAGAGGAATGTGCCAAAATTAGAGTAAACAACTGTGAGAAGGATAATCAAAACATTTCATCCAATCAAACCGTTTTCAAGGCAATTCCACAAAACACTGGAGAAATGTATGTAAAAGGTAAAAATGTGTGTGCAGTGCATGTAAATATCTGATTTCATTTGTCTTTTGTACATATTTAAGGTTTCGTATCACTTCTTACTTTCTCCTAAGCATTTCCATTTAGACGTCTTCGTTTTGTACATAATGAATTAACTGAATCTTTTGTGTCTGGTTCCATGCAACTGAACATAGATGTAACTAATTTTAGAACCTGATAAAGACAAAGGTGAATTTCCAACTGAAACAAGTCCAACAGTCACACTGACCAAAACGTGTATGCACAAACAAATCCAGTGGCTTCCAAACTTCTGCATGAATCCAAGCACATTTAATTTGCACATTGAATCCACATGGAATTCAATGCACATAAAAGAAAAGTACACGAAAACTACGTTCTATCTACAAGTTGGAAGTAGTTAGGAACACTTCTGAAAAATATATGCCTAAATCATGTAGGCACGCAAATAATTAATTGGTGTATGATTAATTGTCTATTAGTGGTTTGTTAGATTAAAATTAGTTCCAACTGATTCATTAAAAATATCAACTAAGACCGTCTTTCAGTGCTGTAGTTTGACCGCCATTCAGAAGAGGGCGCCACTGGTCATCCTTAAGTGGAGACAGCTGTAAGTGAAACAAAGATGGCGGCAGGCGCAGGAAAGAGAAAACGTCCAAATAAATGGAGTCCGGTGTGTGGTATAAAATGCTCTTTATGTGGTTTTGTTTGAAAATATAAACGTTCGAAAAGCTCCAGCAGTTTCTGTCCACTTTGTACAACGACGTATTAGGGTCATTGTAGATAGAAAAAAGGAGTAAATTTCCACCAAAAAACTCAGAAATTTCAAAAGTAAGAGTTTCAAAAATGTTAAATTTTTGACTTTTGAAAATTTTCTGAGTTTCAGAAATCTAAAGTCAAGGACTTGAAATTGAGAAAACTCACAAATAAGACCTGTCTTACTGTGCAACATGGCACATTTTCACCGAGGACAGTCAGACCCAGCCGGCGGTTGAGTTGAAGGCAATGTGTATCCTTATTGTCCTCTCAAGGACAGAAAAAGCAACAAGAAACAATCTAACCAATAAAGAAATTAAGCCTTTTTTAAATGTATTTCTTTGGGTAGTAAAAATAACAAGACGGAGGAAGAAGGCCACGGCCACCATCGATTGTTGTGGACCCCTGTTGGGGGGCAGATACAGATCGATCCCTGTGAGTTTGATGCAGCTCGGCTCGAATCTGTGAAATTTAGAGCCAAACGTATGGCAATGGCGTCCTATGTGACTTCACCACGCCGCCACTCCCTCATCCTCCACCGAAACCGGTCAGTGTTGGAAACCAGGTCACAGCAACATGTCTTCTGTCAGTGGACACACTTTCCCGTTGATTAGGTCAAAGGGGTCAGACAGAGACCATTCAAAATAAACATGACACCTCCTGTTCTCAGTGGACTTGGCTTAAGTGATGTAATCACTTGGCCATAGGGCATTGTAGGGAACCGGATGTGGAATTTATTTATATTTAGAATCAATAATTCTAAATATAATGTAAAATAAATAATAAAGAATGACATCACTCAGAGCATAGAGCATAGCATTAGACTGAATAGATCTGCCCTTGTGGATCAGGCACATTGTCACCAAGACCCAATCTAGACTGTTTTTGAAATATCGGGACTGATACAGATATCACTATTGGTGCATCTCCAGTTTAAAGGATATTTTTATATAATACTATAAATGTAAATAGCCAGAGGAAATACAAAATCGAGGATACTAATTTGTCTAAAATATAACACAAGCTTACAAATTAACACTATCAAAGTGGAAAAACAAAACAATAAATCAATTTAGTGAAATTTCAAGCAAAGTGTAAAAACGTACCTTCATCTTTTTGGCTTCAGCACGGCTCTTGTAGCAAAACTCTACCAGTGCCACCATCATGGCTAGACCCAGACCTCCAACCAGGATGTAGAAAACTCCTGCCACGTTACTAAGCGACAGAGCGCTGGTCTTTTCCTAGCACACAAAGAAGTGTGCACACACACATGCACCCACCCACACACACACGCAAGAGAAAAATAAAAACAACAAAAAACAGAACACCCAGAAAATAGTGTTGGTGTGACATAACTACAAACATGATTTTATCAACACACATATTTAAAACACTTTGTTTAGAACCATTAAAATAACTAATAATCCTGCACACAGACATAGAAACCTTGGATAACACAGCATGGTTTAATACTGAAGTTGTATACAGAAGTGGTATATTATATGTTTCTAAACCTCACAGTTAATGAAAGTGTAAGTCAGTGTAGACTCTTAAATAGTGCATTTGCTGTTGCTTTTCATATTGTTTTCAAGTTTATATCAGCATTCCTTACAATTGGTACTCTATAACATTGCAATCATAAGACTACTTTGTCATTGTGAACAACAAACATCTCAGTTTAAAACTGTAACATTGGACAAATTATGATTCTTATCTCACTGCATAGATGTTGCAGATGTCATGGTGGAGCCAGTTGGTACATTAGGACACAAGTACATGATTATTATTTTTTTTTAAAGTATAATTTCAAAACCAAATGAATTTTTATTCATATTGCTGCTGCGGTTTAAAATCCCTTTAATAAAATTCCAGAGAAAGTTCTGGGGGAGTTTTGAGCCCCTTTACAACTACAACTGTGGATGTTTATTTCATATTTTACTTTAGTGAACCAATTAAAAACAGCCATTTTTAGGATAAAAGTTATTTAGGCTTCGCTTACATGAGTTCACTGCCTGGGAACTGGCGGTATTTTTTTGGATGTTAATTGGGAAACAGTTTCACTTTTAGACGGCATCGCAGTCAGCTGTAGTTGTCATGTCAGGCCACTAGATGGCACTGAGGTTTTTGAACGTCATCGAACGCACATGCGCTTTTGACCATTAGCTTTCTCCTAACTAGCCTCCACCAATAAGCCGTCTCACATGAACGAAGGGCTATTGTATCACATATTCCTCATCGGAAATTGTGCTAAATTATAAAATAAGTAAATAATTAAAGTAGCATAACACAACACAATGCTAACTGCTATTTATTTAATTTTGCTGTTAAGTGTAGAATAAATCGTATGGCTGTGCGTTCTGCGCTGGTCTCTGGTGTGTAAACAAACAACAGTATCGCAGTAAAAATGTTATGGTTTAACTGAAGAGTGGCTCTGGGTAAGAAAACATTTTATTTTATGTGACTACCTGTGACTGATACAGAATAGTATTTTACTAAATATCAATCACTCTCAACCCGGTTCTCAAAAACAATAAATACATGTCATTGACAACATTACTAATGGTGCACTAATGTACCAAGTGGCTCCAGCATTGCATTGCTATGAAGCAGTTCTAGTCAGAAGTTTACATACACTCATCCTGTGTATGTAAACACAGGATGAGTCTTTAGTGACTCATTTGAACAGTTCATTTTTCTATGTAGGATGATAATAAAGGCTCAAAATATATTCGTACACGTGGACAAAATTGTTGGTACTCCTCAGCTAATGACAGAGAAACCTACAAAGGCCTTTGAAATAATTTAAAACTGGCAGAAGTGATAATAAATAAAACATTACTGACAACTGATCAATGAAAATCAGACATTGCTTTTCAAATATGGTTCATATGGTCCTCTAGAAAAGATTGAAAATAATTTGGCCATAAGGACATTTTAAAATTTGAAAATAAAATTTGTCCTCTATGTGTCTGTCCATTTAAAGTGTGGCATACAGTTATATTCAGTACACTGAAATATACGTCCCGATGAGTCTAGAGCTTTTGTCAGATTAAAAGTACATTTAGAAAATAACCTATGCGCATGTATCAAACATGCTTTTCAATAAGGCCACATTTCTGCTTTTTAAAAATATATTTTTTATTGGTCTGATACCAATTTCAAAACATCAAGCAATTTTGTTGCTTGAGTTGGGTTGCTAGGTAACGGGCAGGGCTGGCTGGGGTTGCTAGGTGACAGGCAGTGCCTGCTGATTTCTAAGATTTCATTCTGAATGTTTTTGAAAAGTCTCGTTTTCCAGACACCAAAAAACACCAGCTGGGTGTTTTATTTTTCTTTTTTAGTACTTACGCTGGAAGTACAAAAATGTGGCTTTTGAATGATAGCTTCCCTTTAAGCTGCTTGTTGTAAAATTAGTCCACTCTAAAAAATGGAAGGTTCAAATAAATCATTAAAACCCTACAATTAATATGACTTTCATGTCAAATATGAGTGTAAGCAGACATCTGACTGATGTAGTTTCTGTAAACCCTGCATGCTAAATTGCACAACATGACTATCCATGCTCCTGTAAACCAGAACAATGTGACTCTTATGGAACTTTTACCAACAGATGGCAAAAATATCTAATGATTTTACAAAGTATCCTCTCTTCTGTTGACCTTCAATAACTGTTTTAAACCATCCAGTCCAGCTGAATTAAATCCCAAAATCAGCCACAAAGATGTAAAAAAACTAACTGCCAGACAAACGCTTGTTTGTTGCTGAATGATAGCAAAACCAGTTATCATAATAAATTAGTTATTTACTTGCAGGCAGGTTGGTTTGGATAGCTTTTATCCTTTAATGGCTTTAACTAGATTACTTTGTGTGATAGCATAACTGATTTGATTACATAAAATCTTTAAAAGCAAAAATAGAAGAAATCTGTGAAGGAGCAAATACTTTTCATTACGATGTAAATAAAATTAATGAACTTTTTTACTAGCACTTGTGTTATGATCAGAAACTACAGAACAAAACTAAAGAAATTCTCTTAACTGAAGTTTTCTTCAAGTTTTGTATTAAACAGATTCTTTCTCCTTATTGTTTTAGCTTGTCACTAAAATAAATGGAAATAATACATTTGATAAATAAAATAAAACAGAAACATGTTTTATTCAGCTGCACTGAGCAACTAATTTTACATTTTTTCTAAAACGTGCCTCATTCTGGTAAACCATTTACAAAATATAATTAGAAGTGTTTTTCATGCATTCATGCTAACCTCAAATTAAATTTTTGCATTTGAAGGAATTTTTGTATTTTGTTGCAGATAAAAAAAAAAAAAAAAACTATTCCGATTCACCTGTGATCTGTTATTTCCCTCCTCATCTGCATGAAACTAAAATAAACTTTTGACCTTGTGTGTCCTCCACATAACACAGCTGGAGCTAAGCTGTTCTCCCCGTACCGTGCAAGCTTCCCATGCATTTACACGCGTGAACAGTGTGTTTGACTGACCCACAAACAGAAAACTAACCTTATTGGTGGAGTCCTTGAAGCCACACTCTCCTTTATCGTACCACCACTTGTTTTTCATCTTGTCTAGGGTCCCTTGCTCATTCAGTTTCAATACGGCAAGGTTTACTGGCACTCTTCAATGGGAATAACATAAATAACATCATTATCAATGTTATCTTATGTTATTAACGAGGCAGCAGTTCTTACCCTGTTCTCGCGACTAAGAAAGGGCCCACCAAAGATTGGCGTGAGATGAATATCCCCTTAATCCCCTAATACTTCTACACGTAACGTGTTTTTAAATAAAGTGTTTTGTTGCTGGGCTCCTCGGTTTAGCGTCTGAGACAGATCATAAGAGGTGCTGCAATGAAAGGCTGTTGCTTTTTCAGCTGCAGTTCCCTGCCGGGCCAGAGCCTCTGATACACAGAGTTTGGACAAACTGTGTGCAAACTCTCTGCAAACAGCGCCCATGTTGCTGCCATCTGGTCTGAGGTCAGCTGACCCTCACCTGGATTTTACATCAGACCTCAACCAGACAGGGTGCAACATAACAGAAGAAGAAGCAGAACAGAGAACAGTGCCACCTGCTGGCAGTGAGCGTAACCTGCTGGATTTATGACGTAAGCTGTAGTTTAGTTTTTATTTTGTGTTTTTTTTTAAATCCCTTCTAACCTTAACATTTCCCTGTGGTCCTGTGACTGTGCTGCTTCTTCACATGTTCCACATTTACCAGACTGACCCAGTTTTACCTCTCTGCTTTGTGTCCTACTTTGTGTGTGTGTGTGTGTGTGTGTGTTAGGTGGTGTGTGAGTGTGTGTATTAACCTTGCTCTCCCCTCCTCCGCTGCCGCATTCTCCCTTGTCATACCACCACTTGTTTTTCAGTTTGTCCAGCAGCCCCTGCTCGTTCAACTTTAACACCGCCAGGTTCACCGCATTTCTACATGAACACAGTGGCTGTTAGCAGTTCATTTCAGCTGTCAGTAACAATCCTCTGAAACGTAGCTAAATCAGCAACAAACATACTGCTCCAACTAATAATCCCTATAATCTACTATACTCTAAATTCATGATCAGAAAACAACCATTTGAAATTTAGATTTTTTTTTATCCAGCTTGATTAGAGCAGCATTAAGATGTCTGTGCTTATGGTGTTTGGGATTAATAAGAGTAGAAATATTATGAAGTCTATCAGATTTACTAAACATTTTGCTGAATAAATAACATCCAATTCAAAAAACCTATTTCAGTTAATGTATGTCAACCGAAAGTGTAACTATCTACGTTTTTATTGAGCTTAAAGTTGCGCAAATTGGAATTACAAAACTAAATTCTTAATGGAAACAGATTTTGAAAAAACTCAAGTTGTGATAATAAAATTTTGCACTAGAATGTGATGGTTTTTCAGCTGGTATATTTCACAAAAATGCAAAGGAAACACTTTTTGCATCAGACGAATCACATGATCAACAACCGGATGTTACTACTGCAAGAAAAGATGAAGAAGATGACAGGAAGTGGCAGGAGGATGATGGTGCGCATGTTTGTAATGATTTATTATGTGAACAAACTCATTCACATTTGATTGTAATTGCGTTTCTTATCACTGCAATTGCGAAATTGTGTTTTTTCGACTTTAGAGGGATATCAACAAAGTTTTGTGAACATTTGTAACGTAAACACAACTACTATTCAGCTTATGTCCAAAAAACACAATTTAATGTTTCCAATAAATAAGAAATGCAATTAAAATCACACGTAAATAAGTTTGTTCATGAAATAAGTCATTAAAAGACATTATACTCCAACCACTTCCTGTCGTCTTCTTCTTTGTGGTTTGTGCCAGTAGTAACATCCGGTTGGTTGTTGATCATGTTGACTTGTGATATGCAGAAACCTTTTATCAAAAAAAGTTTTTTCAAAATTGCCACATTTCCATTAAGCAAATTTATTTTCAAAATGTCAAATTGCACACTTATTTGGTCAGTGGAAATGCAGCTAAAGCCGCTTAAGATGACAAACTGTCTGCGTCGGATCTACTGCTGGCAAAAATAATAAAGTTTAATTACTGCTTTTGCAGTTGAAAAAACTTAATTCTCAGTTAGTAAAACAAATCATACAAATTAAATCACATTGTTGTAGTTACTGACACATCAAGTCTCAAATTATGTTGGAGAAAATGTTGATGGAATCATGAACTGAAAGAAAATGGTTTTGTCATGACATCGTCAATTATTCGAGCCATTCACCTCACCAAGAAAAAATATATTCAGTAAACAGAAGCAATACAATCCTAAATAAATGGCTTCATCATCACCAAGCCTAGTTAGGATATAAAGATATTCCTTCACAGTCGGTCTAATTAACTTTTGGCCAAAAATACTAAGATTAAAGAAATGTTTACGTACATAACATTTCCACAAAGAATGACGTTGACAGTGTAAGAACTGCACTTTTTATGGAGTCATATTTTGATTACGTGCATTTTGACGTACTTTTCTATGAACTCTACACTAAAGGAAATGCATTAAACACAAAAAATATAAATAAAACAGCTTTTAAATGGCTTGCGGTCCACAAATAATATTACAGAAGAAAAGTACCTGAACAACTCCACACTTGTTTGCAGATTAGACTTCAGTTACTTTAAAAAATATATATATATTTTAAAGTAACTTGTAGGTTGGATAAATAATATTTTCTTGTACTCAGTCTGAAACAAAAGATGTGCCCTTAATTACAACAATGTAATTAATTTTATTATGTATGTCAAACAATACAAAGCCAGCAAATTCAGTTACTAAATTCATATTTTTGTCTCAGATGTGATAATTTTTTGCCAACAAGTAAAATCCTATGACAGCATTTCCAGGCCTTGTAGCAACATTAGCTCTGAACTACAGCAGTCGCCCTAACAGGCAGAAACATACAGCAACTAAATTTAATATGATGTGATCACACAGCAACCTGTCAGATCTTGTAGATGTGAAAAATAACCAACGGTACTGTTTAAACTTCCCTCCTTTATATACAGTATTTTTAATAATCAGTGGTGCTGAAAATAGCACTGTTTGGTGTGCAACATGCCGGATAAGGAAAATCTTCTGGGGCTAAAGCTGCAGTATGTAACTTTTATAAAAACTATGTTTTTTGTATATTTGTTAAAAGTATCACAACGTCGTGACGGTGTAATATAAGACAGATAACCTGTCAGACAGCAATAGCAGCTCAGGGACGAGAAGGAGATCAATCTTTTCACAGATTATCTGCCTCATATTAAACTGCCACAACATGGTGACTATTTAACAAAAACATATATATATATTTTATAAACGTTACGTACTGTAGCTTTAAGATAAGAATGCACTGCAATGATAACAGCATTAATAGTGCTAAATGCTGATATAAAATGCTAAAGACAAATTAAAATAGGAATCATGTTGTCTGTCTTTAGAATTAATATAGAAATCTTGATTAACTGCAGATCTGTGTAACCTCTCATACACACAGTGTGACATCACCTCTGGCCCTAATGTATGAGAAACTAAGAATTAATCATACGGTTCTTTTGTAGTACCAATAAATAAATGAATAACTAAGAAATCTAAAACATAAAAAAGTTAAAAAAAAATTAAGTTTGAAAGGAATATTGTTTTGTGTGGCGTACAAAAAGAGGAAGAAGTTAATGATTTGCAATGAGCTTAAGTAAATGAGCAGTGACTGCATTAATTATTTTGATTAATGGGATTTTATATATAAAAATGCTTTTGTCCTCTAAACCTGGAGGATTTCACCTGTTAATCAGTCCATCAAATAGATGAATAGATGAGGAAAGAAAACATGAACTGTGCCTATTAGTGAAACTGCTGTGGTTTTTTTAGATACGCTTTGCTCCAAGAGAAAACTGATTAAACTTTATTTCACAGTAATGTTTTGATTAAAATGAAACTTAAGTGTTTTGTTTGTTTATTTTTTACTCTAAACGAGGACCAGTACTCAGAGCTGAAATGCCAGTAAATGATTGAGTGACAACATAGAGCAGTGGGTTAAAAGGTCAAAACCTGGAACGAATCCAGGATGATTGATGCACAGTGACTGGCTTAAATGTTCGTTATGCCCAATATTACCTGATGTGAGGTGGGTGCTGCTTTATTGTCTGATCTTTATCTTAAATACTGTTCAGATCTGACATATAAGGCTGACTTTTGTGGTAAATGATAGTAATGTAGTCCTAGTCAAACGTATTGATGTAGAGCCTGGATTTGGAAGGGGAGGAAAATGAAATGGTATCCTGTGGTTCATTATGGCTCCGGTAACCTTTATCAGCTACCAGGAGGTAAGAAAAATAATTGTTTTCTAAATCACTTTTAAATTTAAATGCTGAAAATGACAGTTTTCTGAATAAAAACAACCCGAGAATGACAGAGAAAGAGAAAGAAAAGAGAGAAAAAGAAAAAGAGAGAGCATGGAGCAGAGAACCATACAGTTATTGGCAGCTTGCTGAAAAGACAAAGAAATAAGAAACAACATGAGTGACAAACATGCAACACAGACAAATACGCATGCTTAATCATTCATTTTTCTATCAACCCATCCATCGATTCAACCTACTGATTCATCATTGAAAAATAAATTGCATATTCAAGTTGCGCTGTCATTTCTGCACGGATGTAAAATCTCTAAATGAAACTGGTCAGGCAAGAATACGTTGAACCACATTAACCAGTTGTTCATATGAGAGAGTTTGTACAACAACCATATGTATTGTGTGGCCAGTAGGTTTATGCCAAAAAAATGCAGAATTTTGGACATTTACATGAAAAAACTTGGAATTTTTCTGATGTGAAAAAGTCAGAAATGTTCCGTGATTAAAGGCATACATTTATAATTTTAAAAGTAGGGTCTTCTCTGACATATTCATGAGTTTACAATGTCAGAAAACATCTTAGGCTTAATCTCATAAATCTAGGCCTTCAATCAGTGAATATTGTAATTTTTTCCCCACAAACTTTGTACTTTTTGACACGATAGAACAAGGGTAAATGCAATGCAGTTGAAAATTTGAGTGCAACGAGTTTTTGTGCTGGTGCCAGTGAAAAAAATTAATTTAGAGCCCAAAATATGGACCAAAACCTCTTGTTAAATCTATGCCATGAAGAATTAAGGCAAGCTGGAGGTCAAAGGTGCTCCAACTCAGTTCCATCAAGCTGTGCCTAATAAAATGGCAGATCAATATATGTTTTACTATTTACACAGGATCTGTCTGTTGTTTAAGTTCAACCCTTTCTTAGACAAACTGCGGCGACATTCTCTGCTCTGTGATCATAGAAACACAAAATAAGAAATTGTAAGTAGAAGATATGAGAAATTTGGGTTAAAAAGCATCATTACTGGTGAAGAAAATCAAATGAATTATGCTGTAAAGTAATAGAACATCTGCTGTGACCTTCAGGATGATTAAAACCACACATTCACATACAAACAAATGTTTTGGTCATACAGTCATAGACAACAACAATCCCCTGGTTCAGGTCTTAAAGAGCATATTTCATAAAAACTAGAGTTTAATATTTATTTAACTTCATAAATTTAAAGTTTCTGTCTTACTGAGGGCGAACCAGGAACACTGCAGGATAACATCAGTATTCCTTCTGTACCAGTCAAATACTTGGGAATATTACATGTCTTCTAAAAAATACTAGTATATCTGTAGATATAATAATGCAGTTATATTTAGCCTTGGATTTTAAGGTGTCAGTGATGCAAATAAGGAAAAATTGGTGACTATCTTACATTCCTGATTGTATGGGCTCACTTTAAGATCTGAAACAAAGCGTTCCCCCCCCTCCCCGCCCGTTGTCACGGTAACCACCCCCACCATGGGTCAGAGGTGGCAACCACAGTAAAAATACAAACCACTGGGATGACGTCATCAGGGTAGGTGGATTATTATAACAACGAGTAGTGAGCTGCCATGCCCCATTCATCACACTCGCATACTGCAAAATCCCAACTGGCTCTAAGGCTTGGGACTAAAATAAGTGCTCCCCGGGGTGTGCTTTCTTTTGTTCATGAGCATCGCTGTGGGTGAACGCAGCAGCAGCAGCAGCAGCAGCAGCAGCAGCAGCTCACACACTGGCTAGTTAACACCTGACGTGTCTGGCAGGTGAGCAGTCAGTGTATTTGGATCATTCCTTTTCTCGTGGAGAAAGGAACTGTGTGAGCGGGGAGGGAAACAGTATGCTAGGCAGCAGGTTAGTAGTGTGAATGGTACATGGCAGTGCAGGTTGGCTGGCATTGTTATACTGATCCACCCACCTTAATGGGGATTGTTTGGGCGTGGCAATCCCGTAGCCTTTGGAATCCAGGTTTCCTCCCACTTTCATGGTGTCGCAGGGCTTCCTCTGCTCGATGTACTCGTTCATGGTGGACTCCAGCAGGTAGGCGTACTTCCCTTTGGACTTCCTCACACGCTGGACGCCCTCCGATGTCTTCTTGACAAACACAGACGGCTCTGCGGATTTCATGTACTGCCACATCTTGTCAAACAAAGCGATTTTAGAGCGCTGAAAAAGAGACAGACAAATAAATTAATTTAGTTTTGTCTTTGTTGTTATTTCAGGGTACGGCTTACTAGACAGAAACTTCATTTGTTTCCTTCACACAGTCTTGTTCAATTGGGGACCAAAATTGCAACATTTGTTACATCTTCATCTGGTGCGGTTCGCCTTCACACTGCACTGTGCCAAACAAACCAAACCATTTGAAAAACCTGTTCCCTATCTCACCTGTGGTGGCGCTGCACCAAGAACCACTGAAGGAAACAACATGAAAAAACTTCCAAAGAAGACACTGAGAGCAACTTCCTTCTCCACAAAATGTAAATAAATGGACTAGAGATTTTAGTAGTTGTAGGATTTCTCTTTTGTCTTTGGCTAACATGCTGGAGCTCCTCTTGGGTTGCTAGGCGACGGGCTGGGCTTGCCTGGGGTTGCTAGGTAACAGTGCAGTGCCTGTCAAATGTTAACTAATAATCGAGGGGTTGTTGAAACAACTAATTTCCAAGCCTCAAAAAACATGAACTTATTTCCAAAAAATGGTTGGGTGGTTTTAGGAACACCAAATGGAAGCATAAAAACATGCAAAATGTGAATTTCACATACATATTTTTATTAAAAGTTGCTTTTTATGTATCTTACGAATGTTAAAATTATGACAAACGTTCAAAAACAATTAAATGATGAAAGGTGAGATGTGATTAAGGTTTCTTCCTGCCAATCGTTCCTCATGTAGGAAGACCATCTTTTGTTGTTGGAAAATACCTTACCCTGAAAAATTCTTTGGTTGACCCAGAGTCCAGCGTCCCATAAGCGATCTCTGTCTGCTTGGCGAGATCCTCAGCACTCTCAATGGGAGAAACCATTCTCTCCACCGTCAAGAAGGCAGCCAGGTTGGCCGTGTATGATGAGATAATGATCAGAGTGAAAAACCACCACACCCCTCCAACTATACGACCTGAAAGAGACCTGCATGCAAAAACACACAGGTCAGGTTCTGACTGGTGGATTCTCTCCTAACTGTAGAGACCCATTCACAAAATGTAGAATATTATTGAAAAGCCTATTTATTTTAGACACTTTATCACTAAGTGATGTTTGAAAGTCTTTATTTATGTTAATTATGATGATTTTCCACTTTGTTAATGAAAGCATACTTTTTAGAAATATTACACCAGACCAATAAAAATGTATTTTTAAAAACGGAAATGTGGACTTCATGAAAAGTATGTTTTATTTTGTTATTTTCAAAAGGTACTTTTAATCTGACAAATAATTATTCTATTCTGTTTATAAATTGTGCGAAGGAGCACAATTTATAAACAGAAAAGTCAGAAAGAAAGAGAGTATATGTAGCTTTTAATATCTTTTAAAAAATAATAATATTCGTGTACCATCATGAAATACTTTTTGCTTCGTCTACAATAAATGGCTGTGAGTTGGAAATAAAGTTAATGACAGCTGTTATATAACACTTACAGGGCCGGCCCAAACCTTTTTGGGGCCCTAAGCAGATTTTCATTTTGGGCCCCACATACCAACATGTCAACACCAGATGCTTTGTCATTATTAAACTACTCCATGTGTGTACCATACCTACTATCATTAGCAACTCAAATTCAAAGTTCAAAGATACTTTATTGATCCCAAAGGAAAATTAAATAACAATAATTAATAATATTAACAAATAATAATAGCGTCATTCGTATTGAGCCTACATCACATCAGTGTTATTATGGCTGCTAGTTCTAGTCTTACAGAAGTAGCAAAACTAAAAAAAATATTTGGATTTTGATATACAGAGTGGTGTTTAAGTGTGTTGTATCATTTTAACTATTTGACAACATCAGCTGATTAACACTAAATTTACAGCCCTTGGGGGCCCCCTGGTGGTGTGGGTGACCTAAGCAACTGCTTAACTCGGATATCCCCGTTGGGCCAGCTCTGTCTGGGAAACGCGCTAAGAAAAAATTAGCATGACTTAATTTGTGTTCCTAGCAGAAAAGCAACTTTTTGAATAAAGAAAAAGAAAGAATAATTTAATTCCAGAGAGTATTTGGTATGAAATGTTCTGAATGGGAACGGGGGAAATAACTTGTACAAAAAATACTGTACTGCTTCACTAATACTTGATATTGATGAGCATATAATTATTAAGTACCACATCAGTGACACGGTGGTTGTATGTCGTACCAACCTTGGTGAAATGTCACAGCCCTGTCGCATGAAGGCGCCCAGCGAGAACCAAAGAGAGTTAAAGATCCCAAACTCGTTGGTTGATTCGGTCGTCAGCGGCAAAGCTCCGTCCTCTGGCTCCTCAAGCGTCCACTCATATGGGCTGAACCTCGACACCTCCAGGGAGAAACATTTTTAATTAACGGGTCACACTGATGATTTTACACTGCAAAAATATAAAACATTACCAAGTATTTTTGGTCTAGTCATTAAAAACACTTTTACTTACCTTTAATAAATAACTGATCATTTCACAGAGCAAAGCACCAATGTTGATAGATTACAAGCAGGTCCCATTTATGACTGGTTCTATTTGAACTTCAAAGCTATTTATTATTCACATTTGGAAATCTGAAGTTTGACTCACCAGAAAGAGAACAACGCTGACTCCGATGTAGGCGAAGACAATACACATCCAGATTTCATAGGCCAGCGGGTCCAGAAAGGAGAAGACGCCGGGTTTGGACTTCTGAGGCTTTTTGATCATGATTGAGATTCCCAGGGACATGAAAGGTTTGGAGAAATCAATCACCTCTTCCCGAACAAGAGTAATCGTCAGGGGAGCAACTGCTATATCTGCTTTCTGTGGAAGAGAAAAAACACAGAGTTGGTTGAAATATCTGAAGCATCTGAACAGAACTTCTGTCCTTCCCAAAACAAACATTTTGTGATGTATTACTTTTCAATTTAAATCGATTTGACCTCATTCAACCTGTCCTCTTACAGTATTTGGTCTATTTGTAAATAAAGATTCACCGATACGATATTATTATCTGTATCGGTCCTGATAGACACACTTGAAATAAAACAAAACTAACTTATAAGTAACTTTTCAGCAAGATATTGGAGCTTATTTTAAGTCAATTATTCATTAATATTGATGAAAAGAAATCTAATTATCAACTAGCAGATAATTTCAGTCATAACAAGACATTTCCCCATTTTATTTATAAGTGAAAACATCTGGAATAAGTAATTTTTTTAGCAATATTGAGGAATTATTAATGTAAAAAAGCTCTTACAGCCTGCAGAAAAATTACTTGTCAGTTAGTTTTGTTTTATTTCAATTGTATATTTGCACAAGAATCACCAAAAATACTTAGTAGGATTTTGCATTTTTGTAGTGAAGGCCAAATAAACTATGCGCCTGAAAGCCCACAGTTAAGCCCTATATTATTAAAAGCCCTGGCAGATTTACATTTTAAAAATACATGTATCTATTTATAAAAAACTCCTTTTTTGACTTTCTTTTCTTTTATAAAACTGTCTTTAGTGATTTCTGTGAAAACCTAACTAATAAATCCACCAGTAAGCTGCAGTTCATCCAGACTGCTGCTGCCAGAGTCCTGACCGGCACCAGCAACAACGGATCATATCACGTCTGTTCCCAGAACGTCCAGCTTACCCCGTACACCAACTCTCCAACCATCCCGTTCCAGATCTTGGTCTCAGCATCTCTTGCTCCGTATTTACCGTCTCCTACGATCCGAAGCTTGTAGCGTATCCCACAGTGCTTTGCGATTTCTGCAGCCAGGTCAACACAGTAACCTAAAATAAAAGGACACCAAAACATGTAACATAAAGAAAATACTAAAATGACATTCTGTGCTCTGTATGTTGGTGTGAAAAAGCATAAATTCAGAGCGTAAGAAAAGTTGAGTGTTACATCAGCTATTCTACAAAAAAACTGTTTCTTTGAAAATCTAGACAACAATGGTAAGAATTTAGAAATTAAATTGAATTTGAATTTGATCTGTCTGCTTTTTACAGAAAGATTTAAAAAAGAGGTAAGGGTGAACGCTGTATAAATGTGCTATCAGCGCTAAAGAAATGTGTAACAAATGTGATCAAATTGTAGAGCATCATTGAATGTGGTTAAAAAACACAAACATTAACCATAGACAGCATCATACCTTCGTAGCGATCATTGCCTTGAAGCTCATCAGCGTTCTTTTTTAGCATCACATACGGAGCTTCCTATAACCAGAAACACAATATGCAGAAATCAGTAAAACTAAACTCAGCACAAAAAGCAACAACTATTTTATTATCTTATATTATCTTTGTAGACTTATACAGCTGGGAAGTCGGTTTAGCTTTCCAAAAATGGTTCCACATTTTTAAGAAAAAGGTATTTGAGGAACACAGCTGAGAATGTGGGTTTTTAAAAATTTATTATTTTATTTTTAAACGTCAATCATCCAATCCCAGAAAGGACAGTAATCAAAAACTCCTCAATCCACAAAGATTTTGTCCTGTGACATAATGTAAGGAAAAATAAACAGACTTTTCAGTGGTATAACTTATTGCCCAAAACTTAAGGGTCATAGTTTTAGTTTCACCAAACTCAAACTGTGTAAATAAAAAAAAATATTTTTAAGCTCCTTTTGCTAAACATATATTAATGTTTAATGCAAAAGATGGTAAACAGATCAACCCTACACTGTATTGATAAATTAAGAAGAAAGACTTGAACTTTTCACATGTCGATGTTTAAAATATATATATTTTAGACAGTAAAATGGTTATTTTCTTATTTAAAAAATAAGTAGAATTGCTCAGTTGCATTTGTAATGTATTTTTAATATTGCATGTAAAAATAGTTCAATAAATAATATGCAGAATGTGTCACTGTGCCAGTTTTTTCATCCAATTAATTGATTAATCAGAAAATGTATTGATTAAAAAAATTAACCAATTAATTAAAATAATCGACAGATCCATTGATACCTGTACTAATCATTAGTTGCAGCACTAATCTTCACTTTGACAATATAATTCTGGAGACTGTTCCATTATGTCCGATTCAACAGGAATCGGTAGAGACAGTATAATACCTGATGAAAATTTTAAATGTCTATTTTTAAATTTCCAAACAACAAAATTGAAAAAATGGAAAAATAAAAAGCACAGGAGTAAAGTTGTCTGCATAATTAGCTTAATTTTCTCTGAAATAATCTAGTTTTTTATGCAGACCCACACATATGATAACTACGTCAGTGTGATGGTGTGTTACCAGTATAGTTGTAACGATGACGGTTTTGTTTTCTATTCCCGTTGTGTCATTAGTTATATCTTGCTTGTCCGCCTCAAACTTATGCGCTTCACTCCAAGTACCAATCTGGAAAAACACAGCGCAACAAAATGGTGATTTTAGTCGATATAAAACACATAAACACACAAACTGGGTGTATCATTGGAAAGTCTTCTTTAGTCACCTTTAGCGGTCCGCTGTTCTTAAGCTCCATGACGGCCACTGAGTAGTTGGTTCGCTTCCCATGCTGGTTAAACTGAATGTTTCCAGTTAAACCATTAACTTGAACCTGAAGACACAAAATTACTTTAAATGATCAGAGAAAGAGCTAATGTCTGTTCAACACACTGAGCAGTTTCCACAGCACACAGGACAGCTTATTTTAAATTATTTAATTTCTACACTGATCAAACAGGTGAAAGGAAAGAAAACATTATCATCATCACAAACTGCAATGGTAAATGGACTGAACTTATATAGCGCTTTATCCGATCATTTTTTGACCACTCAAAGCGCTTTACTCTAGAGTCATTCACCCATTCGCTCTCACAAACGCTCACACATTCATACACCGATAGGTAGGCAATTTGGGGTTAAGTGCCTTGCCCAAGGGCACATTGACATGGGGCAGGAGGAAGCTGGACTTGAACCTACAACCTTCCAATCACAAGACAACTACTCTTCCCACAGAGCCACAGTCGCCCACAATGAATATGTTCAGCATCTAATGTTGAATTTTAAATAAACAGCTGTTTTAGAAAAAGGATACTTTGAAATCTTTAAACATCCCATTCTCAAACAGGAAGCACCTCCATATTTGGATAATATCATTACATCTGAAGAATACAACTGTATGGCCACAGACAGAAAATGGATTATTTTCCTTGGTAAAAAAACAAATCAAATAGGAGGATAATGGATGTCTTTTTAGTGACTGAAAAAAAGAATAAGTAAAAACCATTGTAGTCAGAGGGATGAGCATTTATCACATTGTTTATCATTTAGAAATTGGTGACATATGATAAATTTGTTGTCTTGAAAACATCTTGACTTATTGTCACAATAAATTTCAATTAATGATATTTAAAAACCCCTAAAACTGTCTGTTTTGTTGGGATTTTTATTTTTGCTGTGTTTCTTCACTGTTAGTTCAATAAAGGTGTGTCAATAAATTTTAAAAAATGATTAAATGCAGTTATTTTGTGCGTTTTAGTGAAACAAATCACACTTTTTTATGCTACTGGTGTCCTAATTAAGTGCATTACAAATGGAACAAAATAGTTCTTATTATCATCATATTTATCATTATTGCAACAGTACCACAAAATATCATAATAAAACCATAAGTTCAAGTGTCATATTTTATGAGTTCACTGTTATTACAAATCATCTGCTGATGTCCACAGATTGTGCTAAATCAATAACCGCTTCTCTCCGGTTATTCATGTTTAGCGAAGATAATTAGCTCCAGTTTTGACTAACTTTTTCCTGTGTCTGAGCCAAACGAAGGATGTGGTCTGACTAGCTAAGCTTCCCTTCCTCCCACGTCTGCTGCACCATTTGCCTGAAACGACATAGTTATCTTTTCCATACCTCCGAGTGCCAACCCTAGCCTTAAATAACTTATTTTAAAATTAAATATACCAAACAACGGGGTGTTTTGAAGATAGGAGAAATCAGGACATTCTGTTTTGTACTTTGAAACTTGGCAGTTCCTCACACAGACAAAGCAAGACGATACAGAGCAACATCTGTTGACGAAGGTCAATCCAGTCCATAGTTACCTGCTTCAGGGCACGTTCAATCTCAACGCCCTGAGCCCAGGGTACTGCGGGATTAGCTAGGCAGTCCCCACTGTTGCCACGGCGACTCATGTCTATTCTCTGTTTGTGCAGGAAGCGAAACGCCTCAGTCATCACGTTGACTGCGTCGTAGGTGAGGGCGGAGGTGTACTAAAAGATCACAAAATAATTGTTTTAAGGCGATAATCTGATATTTTTTGCTTATCACTGTGATATTCAGAATCGTCTTTCCTAGAACTGTTAAAATGATAAAGATTGCTTAGAGGTGACCTATTATGCTTCTTTGAACAGGTCAGGATGGGTCTATCATTACATTTTTTTGCACAAAATCATTCTTAGATAATGAGATTTTAGTCTGCTTTTTCAGTCAGTTCTGTTTATTTTGAGCTGTTTTAGGCCCTTTGTCACCTTAAATCTAAATAAAGTGACAAGAGGCCACTTGTGTCACTTGTGTAAACTCGCCTTTTATGAAGTGAGTTTAAACATTTACACTCACAGATGAAAATGACTGCAAACAGATGCACAGTTATACAACTGTACATCTTTAAAAAGCACAAGTGGAGCCTCCTGCACAACCAGCAAGAATGCAGCAAGCGGTTTCTGGACGGTAAGACAACAACTAAACAGTTTTCTTTTCCAGCAGCTATTGTACAGCACATACAGCGGTAAAATCAGCCAATCAAAAATGCTGGGGCTCAGGTTGGGTTGCTAGGCAACAGGCCGGGCTTCATAGTGGTTGCTAGGTGACCGGCAGTGCCTGCTGAATTGTGTCGTTACATTCCGGAGGTTTCTGAGACATAAAAAACATTGGACTTATTGCCACTTTGAAACTTGCAGTTTGGGTGATTTTTAGAAGGAACACAAACTCAAATGGAAGTTCAAAAATGTGCAAAATGTGAATTTTGCATAAAAGGTCCCCTCTAAGTTGTTCTTACTGTTTTTTCTTACTCTGATTCGTGTATCTGCTCCAGGGTACTCCTTCTCCTCCAAAGCTTCCCACCGTTGGTCAAACTTTGCCACCACAGGATTGTCAAAGTCAACTATCTGAAATCCAGATACATTTGCACCTCCATACTGGATTTTAGAGATGTCACCATCCAAAAATCCCTGGAAGATCAAAAACAACAAAGTTTTTCTAACCTCTCATTCCTATTAACTGTACCATAACTCACATATATCAACACACAGTAAATGGATGATTTACAACGGCTGCTTTGTCGTAAATATTTTTTTTATACTATTTAAAAAAAACAGATAAGAAAAATATCTCTGAGTGTTGCTGCAATCCGTCATACAGCTCTTTATCACCTTAATGAGGAGGGTTCCTTTAATATTTAAAGTATTTTCAACAAGCTACAATGGACATAAGGAAAATATGTTTTTTATTAGTATAATAACATCACAACAAAAACAAAGTATTGCCAAGTATTTTTTGCTTAGTACACTTATTATAATTATTTATCCTATTTCTTACTGAAAAGTTACTTTTTAAGTTAGTTTTGTATGATTTCTATAATATTTGCACTAGAAAAAAATACTTGGTAAGATTTTGTATTTTTGTAGTGTTGGTTTGCTTAAGGTCACAAACTCATATTGGCCTTTCGTTATTCTTGATGGGTCCAACCTAAAGTCTGCCTTTAGGACCTGACTAAAAATTTTACTTTGTTTTTGTGAATATGTGTCAATTTAAAATAAACTATTGCAGATAAAAAGAAAAATGTGCAGTTTGTTGCAAGGTGTTGGGTCATGACTCACTAAGTTGGCGATGATGTAGTGGTGTCCCTTCACATGTTTGCCTATAGTGATCACCTGATGGGAAAGGAGAATACACTTTGTTATCAACGAAAAACTCTCAAAACAGGTTATTATGTTTACAATCTGTGTGCTTAGATTTTACAAAATAAAAAACATTTTCTCCTTTACTCTATACATAATTATTACCACACAAAGACTTATCTAAATACAGGTACTAAATACCAAATCTTTTCCTTCATTGACGGACTGCTGCATCCTTAGTGCACAAAGCAGTGTTATCGCAGATCCTTCCTCCCTTCACATTCACTACTGATCCCAACAAACTCAATAAGTGTTTACAGGTGAACATTTTGTTAATTTTCTTTGGGCTTATCCTACTAACGTCCACATTTCTTTGAATCAACTTATGCCATTCTTAATGACAGCACAGTATGTTTTTTCTTATGCTGTAAATTTGACAGTACTGCACAGACTTTTGTCATTTTTCTGTTTCTATTTTTTCATCTTTGTCTGAATCTACATGCTTCAACTTGTTCATCACTTTGCTGCTGGAGTACCCAGATTTTACAACTGAGGGACAATAATGGATATTTCTATACGAATTTAGTATTTTAACAGAGACGTGCTACAATGTGGTGTATCAATGAAGTAAAGGTTTTTATTTAACAGAAACTCAGATTTCAACCAGGAGCAGATTATCGAGAAGACTGAACTCCACCTGTTCCATAATATCTTTGACTTTATCTTGTTCGCAGTCCAGGATGATGCGTCGCTCTTTACGGATCTCCAGGTCCTAAAGAGACAAAAGAAGGTGTATTTAGAACCCATCCAACTGTATTTGTTATTTATTTGTTGTTCTTTTTAAAAATGAAAAATGTTATATTCCACAGTCAGTCACATCAGTTACTGATTCTAGAAGGAAAGAACAATAACAAAAAGGATTTAGCCAGTTATCTATTTTTGCTTTAGGCTGTTCCTGTTCTATTTGTCACTTTCCCTTTTAATCACATCTTAAGTTCACACTTTCTACGCTGTCAATAAGCATTTTCTTACCTACTTTCGCAGTGTAAATCAGCACCTCGTCCTCATTTTTTACATGTCACTGTAATCATGTCACTCTCTCTTCCAGAGCATCTTTAGAGCTTCCCTCCTCCTCCACGTCTCCTTTCATCATAGCTCTTAGTATTTCAGTCCTCCTCTAACTATGTCAGTACCTGGGGTCTAAACACAGCACTCCACACATACATCTCTGCCAGTTTCAGTGGGTGGATAATATCAAAAATGAGCAGATTTCCACAAAATCTTAGAAGCAAATGATGTAAAGAATCCACGTCACTGCTGACTCCCACCGCTATGAACGCTTCGTTACACAAATTCAGCAGCGAATCACGGTTTTCTGAGATATGAATGACTGAAATTGATCATTTTCCCCCCAAAAAACAGAGTTGTTCATGGTTAACCTTAAAGAGTTTCAAGCTTAACAAAGTGTCTTTTTAACTTGAGTAACATAACCTCAGTTAGCATTAGAAAATTCAGCTAAATTCAGCTTTTAGCAGCTATTAGCTACACTTCTCTTGGGTATTTTCTTTAAAAAAAATCTTTGGAGTTAATTCAGCAAACTTTGTTCATAGAAAAAAGATAAAATGAATTAATGCTTGATATGAAGGAAATGGTGAACATTGTGAATCTCTTTCTAATCTCTAATTTTATTTATATAACACATTTTCCGCAACAAGACATTCAAAGTGCTTTAAATCATGAGAACACAAAAATACAAAGTCATAGAGTCAACAACTGAAACATTACATTCTGCCATTGTTACACATCAAATATATTGATCAATGTTTCATTGATTATGGCTCAGAAGCAACTCCAAATAGCTGCGTTTTTAGTCTGGATTTAAAGGAACTCAGTGTTTCAGCTGTTTTTCAGTTTTCAGGAAGTTTGTTTTAGATTTGTGGTTGATTGAAGCTGAATGCTGATTCTTCATGTTCGGTTATGCTTCTGGAAGTGCAGACCAGAACCAGAACCAGAACCAGAACTAGAACCAGAACCAGAAGACCTGAGAGGTCTGGAAGGTTGCTATGACAACAGCAAATCTTTAATGTATTGTGGCGCTAAGCTGTTCAGTGATTTATAAACTAACAGCAGTATTTTAAAGTCTGTTCTCTTAGCTACAGTGTAGGGACTTTAGAACTGGGGTGATGTGCTCCATTTTCCTGGTTTTAGTCAGAATGTTTACAGCAAAAATCTAATTTATATGCATTTTTGGCCAGTATTAAGATGTACACAGATACTATGAAACTGACTTCAGATAATAAAACTGAACAAACTTTAACTTCCTTCGAGACACTTCCCTAAACCCTCATTTCTCCAAACCTTCATAAAACTGCACTTATACCATACTGCATAATAATACGTTAATTGTACAAAGTGATTAAAAATGGGCCCGGTTCCTGTCAGAACCTAAAGCATCAGTTTATCAGAAAATAACTCAGTAGGTTTCTAGACTGCAGGATGTGTGAGAGACTCAGTACATTGAAGACAAACCTGAACTTTATGCATTTAGAAGAGAATTTCAGAGTACCGGTACCTGAAAGAGGGAGCGGTAAGCTTCATCTTTACTCTCATCTTTCAGGTCTCCTACATTTATTGCTGTTACCACCCACTCTTTCTCTGCTGCAGTATCCAGAATCACCTGAAGGGTAGAAAGACCTACAAACACACACAAAGCAAAAAATAATGAAGGCCCGTCCCTTACCTTTTTTTAGACATTTCCAGAGCTCAAATCACTAAGGGAGAGTTGTGTAGCATTTTAACAGGACTTCATACCAATCAGCACAGCATGAGAACAGGAGAATTTAATTTTATAATAGGAAAAAAACTGACTATTTCATTTTTCTATAAATCAGCACAAAGTGGTTGCAAATTCAAACATGAAAATACATCCCTATTAGATAGAAGATGCTATGAATATACAATGTCGGATTAATTACAGTAAACACTGAGTGCTTTCTCTTACATATGACTGTTTCTTTTCTGATATACAAAATGACACAGAGGCCTCTAAAAGTCCCAGTGTCTTACAGTACATACAAGACGAATTTAACAAACAAATCAACGATTTAATACAAATATTAAGCTGTTATTTACTTAGAAATTTTTCTGTTAGTTATTTTAGTTAGATTATGTTTATTATTTATTTATTGTGTTTAATTATTCTGGTTCCAATCCGCCTTCCAACCCATTGCACCTGGGAAGGAAGAATTGGGAAAATTGGGAAAGGAGGATTGGAATTAGGATTGGAATTAGAGCTGGAAGGACGACTGGAAGGAAGGTTGGAACTGGGATTGGAATTAGGGCTGGAATGGTTAGGATTGGATTGGAAGGTTGGTTGGAATTAGGGTTGGAATAATTAGTTTCCAACTCTTTTCGGTAATTCAAACCCTCCCTCAAACTCTAATTCCAACCCCAGGAGTGAAAGCATTTTGTCTTTAAGTCTGTGGTTCTGTCCCAGCTCCCCTCGTTTTGTGTTGACATGTCTTAGCTCAGGACATAACAGCTGAAGATGTGAAGGTGTGGATGTTAGAGAAACAATTCACTGCTAGTACAGTTTATATATTGAACAGTCTGGACAAAACAGTACAAGGTTGGCAAAGTGTTGATAGGTAAAAGGTGCTTGGAGTGGAAAATGGCTTTGAGTGGTCAGAAAAAAGAGCTAATCTGTTCTTCCGGTGCAGCTGCTGGAGCAGCACTGATGCTGCCAGTTTAAATGTTAACTGGAAAGCATTAGTGAGGAAACTGGTCTCAGTCCCATTAATCTCTGGCATACAGAAACCGACTCAGACCTGATACCGCCTTCCTGTGCGGAGTGAACTAATCTGCCAGTGGAACTAGCACCGTTTATCAATATTAAGAAATTATTGACTTAATAAAAGCTCATATATCTTGCTGAAAGGTTACTTATTAGTTAGTTTTGTCTTACTTCAAGATATTTGCACTAGAAACCAGACAAAAATACTTGGTAAAATTTTGTGTTTTTGCAGCAAACCTGTACTTATGTTTTTCATTTGACCTAATTGTCACAATAGTGTTAACTGTTTTTTTTTTTCTTTCCGTTTTACTTTTCAGTGTTTTAATGTCCTCAGACTTATGAGCATGTTAATCAAATCAGCCCATATTTACTCAATTAAATCCAGAAATGAAAGAAGGTTTGGTGGATACTATGAAGCAGGAACATGAACGTAAAAAAGAACATTGAGAATCCGTTTACCTCTGTCGCTGTCATACAGGTAGGCAAACTTCTCCCACTTATAGTACTCCACTAATGCAACTAGAGGCCCCTTGATGTCTGGCCTCATTTGCAGAACAAACTGATTCATTCCTTCTGCTGGGAAAGACGGTGTGATGAAGGAGACATGGAGAGTCTCACAAAAGGAGGTGATGGTGTTGACCGACTTCTTGTCATAAAAGCCAAAAATGGCATAGACGCCCCGGGAGAACTGGGAACAAACTGGAAAAAAAGAGGAAAAAAGACAATGAATGAAACATTTTAACGAGACAAGTTAGCAGAGATAAGAAAACACTGCAAGTTTAAGTCATGTTTTATTAGAGGATCCAAGGAGCAAATTGGATTTACTCCGCCATAACTCAACACTTTTAATGTAGCATGGAAAATGTGTTTGAATCTCTGATTTAAATAGATGCAATCAATAACCTCTTTCAGGTATTTACATTTAATTCGTCATCTAGTCGTCCTTCAAACATTCAAACACAGAGCAGACAGCTTTGGCCCCTTATCGGTGACCAATTATGCTTCTTTCATCAGGTTAGGACAGGTATAAAACATATTCATTAAATTTTTTGCAAAAAAATAATTCTTAGATAATGAGATTTAAGTCATTCCTGTATATTTTTATCTCCTTTCTGCTCCTTTAAATTCAAATAAGCTACAGGTGGCCAAGACCTCCAACTCAACATTTACACTCATGTGAAAATGACTGCAAACAGATGCACAATTATACAACCGTACATCTTTGAAAAGCAGACGTGGAGCCTCCTGCACAACCAACAAGAATGCAGCAAATTGTTTCTGGATGGTAAGTCAACAACAAAGCACTCTTGTTATTTCCAGCAGCCATTATACAGTGAATACAGCAGTAAAGCCAGCTGATCAGACATGCTGGAACTCAGATTGGGTTGCTTGGCGACGGGATGGGCTTCGCTGGGGTTGCTAGGTAACCCGTTACATGTGACTTAACAATCATGGTGTTTTTGAAACAGCTCATTTTACAGACATCTAAAAACATTAACTTATTGTCAAAAAACATCAGTTTTTTTAAGAGCTTGGGCTGTAAAAATACAAATAGACAAACAAAAATTTGAAAAATATGAATTTTTCATAATAGGTTTCCTTAAATATTGTGCCTAAGACCCACTTTGTCTTATTCAGCCACTGTCATTGGACAGAAGATGGGATACAGTGCAAATATAGGTCAGAACAAACATAAACTCAAAGTAGCTTCACTATAAAAACCAACCTGAATGAGTCTGGACTGTCAAAAGAAGTCAGACCACCAAAACAGCAACTGATGGTTTAATATCCCTTTGATCATTGGTAACCTGCCTTTCATTTGGGCAAATTTATAGATTTATTATTTGGAGATGACCATGACTGCAGGTGCTGAAAGTTACACACACTACAGGTCATTTACAATGCATGAGTAAAACATGGAGGACAGGAGCAAGCGAGCAGCAAAGGCTTGGTGCTTTCGCTGCTATCACATTGAATCCCTATAGCCACAGGCCGCCATTACATCATGCTCTGATAAGAGCACATCAGACTCCACGCACGAGCCTTTGTTCACACCGCTTCTGTTCTTTCCACAACAGTTACTGGATTCATGTAATCGTCTAAAATTGGGTTATTCGGTTTAAAGATGGCTGAAAGTGTCACTGAGTGACATAGTCAAATGTTTTTATTTTGCTGGGTAAATGCCAAAATGTTATCATGTAAATACGGTGAAATATGAGCAACTACAAAATTTTACCGTATAAATATGTATTTCACCATATTTGCACGGTAAAATCCAAATAAAAAGGGATTTTATTGTATCTGTACAGTAAAATTGTTGGCCACAGCTGCCGGTATTTTACTGTAAATTACAGACATTTTTTTTACAGTGTGGCTACGAGTGAAGGGGATCAAAACGTTTACTGCATCTGTTATTAGGAAAGATTTAGGACTGTTGACAGTTAAGAATTCATCATGTTGCGTCAATAATAGATTTCTAATTGCACCGTTGCCTTCTGAATCATTAAATGCTTCAAGAGAGCCACCAATCAATATGCGATAGCAGCTGCATCACAACATCAATACTCTTGGGATAAATCCACGTTTTCATTATTGTTTTGTAAAGACGTTCACAAAGATAAATGATCTGAAAGTCATTTCAGACCCAATCTGCCCTTGTTACAGAGTTTGACCTCTGAATAATCAGCAGAACACTATCTGCAAACTCAATCATTTGGAAAGTGCATGCCATGTGAATAAGCAAGGCCAAGGAGTTGAAGGTGAGGGGAAGATTTTAAAGATGCTGATGCGCTATAGAAACTGTGTGTGAAGCTGTTCTGCTGTTGCTCTCCTATCGGGGCTGAAAACCAACTGAGAGACAGCAGAATAATCACAGGCAACTTATAGTAATTTAGCATTTAAAAAAAATTACACACTTAGGTTAATTAGACACCATTTAAATTGGAAAAATGCATCAAAACTGAGGCCAAAACCACATTTTAGACGGCTATATTCATGGCCTTTTATTATGAGACATGTGAACTCATCACCTTTAGGGATCAAGTGTTTGTACTATTAAATGGCCTTAAAGTTAGAAGCCTTTCTTCATTCTTATATAATCTCAAAAGTTGAAATATGCAATTCCTCAGAATCAGAGTAAAGGAGAAACCTTAGCTAAAAACTGTGTGATCTGATTCTAGGATATATTTCTATAGAACTGAAAAAAATAGACAGTTCAAACTGAGCTCAAATATATCTGAGATCCAAAATCAAATTACAGGAAGAATTAAGTTAGAAATCATAATTAAAATGAGAATTAAAACATCAAAGAGTTAACACAAAGGGTTTACATTTTTAAAAAGAATATTACAACAACTAGAATCAAACTTAGACATCTACTGAAGGTAAGCTAAACACAACCTGTCCAAGTTACAAAATAAGGTAAAAAGATTTTTTTATTCATTGATTTTTGCACATCAAACAAAAGCAGAATGAGCTGAATGACAGACTCTCAGTTAAGAAGTCCTTCAACAGTGATTTCACTTTAACAAAGACAGTTAACGCAGGTCATGTTGCCACTAAATACTTTACATAAACCTGCAGCTGGTCTGCAGAAAACTGAAATGCTCTAAATTGCAAACCAACAATGCAATCAGGTCAATGATCCAGATCACACAGCAGGAGCTCACATAAAGCAGTAGAGTAAGCAACAATAAAACTATTTATGTCTTAAAGAGGGATCACATTCTCAACAAGTTCAACTGAAGTCTAAATTAGCAACATGTTTAAATATAAACAGCCCTTGTTGTAATATTTTATACTGACGAGCTTTTTCTTATGATGTACATTGTTGTGTATGAGCGGATTTCAGTTTTTAGCAGAAAACTTCAGATATTTCACTGAGAAAGAGCAGCAGCATGTCCCCTCCAGGAGCTGGTTTAGTGTCTGCTGAGTGTCTGTGTGTCAGCACGGGCAGCAGAGACTCTAACCAGCTTTGATGAAAGGATCTGTGCTCCTAATTTAAGCCTATTTGTCTCTCTTTGCTTTAAACTTGACTACACCACCTTCAGTTTATGAAGATCCAATCCTTAAAGGTGACCTGTTACCCTTCCATGAACAGGTTAGGATAGGTCTACTTCATTACATTTTTTTCTACAAACTCATTCTGAGATAATGAGATTTCAGTCTGCTCAGTTCTGCCTCTTGTCTCTTTAGATCCACATAAGCTGCTGCTGGCCCCGCCCCACTACTCAACGTCTACACGCTCATATGGAAATTGCAGCAAACAGATATGCAATTATTCAACCGTATATCTTTGAAAAGTATTAGGAGAGCCTCCTGCACAATCAACAAGAATGCAGCAAGTGGTTTCTGGATGGTAGGCCAACAACAAAGAACTTCTTCTTTCCAGCAGCCATTGTACAGTGATTACAGCAGTAAAACCAGCTGACCAAATGTGCTGGAGCTCTGTTTGGGTTGCTAGGTAACGGGCAGAGTTCACTTGGGTTGCCAAGCAACAGCACAATGCTGGTCGAATGTGATTTAACAATCTGGAGGGTTTTGAAACAGCTCATTTTCAAGACACCAAAAAACATAACTTTATTGGAAAAGAAACTGCTGGTTGTTATTTTTAAGCACAGTGGCTGTTTTGAAAAGCAGTAGAAACCCACATGGGAGTATGAAAATGTGCAGAATGTGAAGTTAATGTCAATTAATTTTCCTATGGGATCAATAAAGTATTTTTGAATTTGAATTTTGCATAATAGGTCCCCTTTAAAACTAGAAACTGCAGAAGAACTACAGTTAGAAACTTTTCTTTCTGATCTTCCTGCCGACAAGTAACTGAAAAAAACAACATGGATATGTTTAAATTACATAAAATAATAATCAACTACACTTAAACTCAAGCTAGATTTTATTAGATTCCATAATGATAAATGTGATATATAAACAAGCTGAATTTGTTTAAACTTTATCGGTGTTTAATTTTCTGTCTTTAAATGATCAAGTGCTTCTTTTCAAAGACAACTTCATCTTTCATTTTTTCACTGCGTGTTTTTTAATGTGTGTTTTCCACTGTGCAGGGTCAGCTTAAAGAGAGAAAACAACATCCTGGTAAATCCTGTCGTCATGGACTTAACAGTAATAAGAGGCTTAAAGGTGACTGCAGTTACAAACTCAGTCTTAATGGAGAACCAATCAGTCAAAATTATACTTCCTGTTGATGAAAAGAATATGTGCATAAAAAATTCAGCTACTGTAAAATACAAGAGCAACCACAACAGAGGAGAATAAAACAGGATGATGTGAATGCCAACTTTTAATGATCTCATGTCATATATTTATATACTAATAACCTTTTCATTTCGGAAAAAAATATATTAGATGAATGAAAAATAGCTAGAGCTCATAAGTTTTGAGCTCAGTTTAAAATATTAAACTGGAGAACTGTGAACATGAACTATTCACTTTGATCTGGTTGAACTGAGTTGAGAACTAGTCAGGATGAAATGATAAAACTGCATAAATATGAGTTTGTTAAACACAATGACACAAGTTTGAGACTAATTACCTTAGTATAATAGCATTTGCTAATGCTAATGTTTTTTTATTTATTATTGTCAAATGCTACATTTCAGGTTTACTTATAAAATGAACAATTGATTATTAATAAACAAAGATAATATAGTAAAACTCACAGCAGTTCGTAACAGCAAAGCTGTTGGCCACCTCCAGGTTGTCTATATGTGGAGTGAGTCTGAAATCTGCCATCCCAAACTGAACCATCCCGACTCTGAATGCGCTGTACTCCTGATCCGCGCCCCTGGGAAACAAACCACCTAGAGGAAACACAGGAACAGAAATAATCATTGGTATGGTTGGTCAGAGTGGAGCACAAAAAAAATCTCAAATGTTTTCCAAATGTGATGCTACATATTCCTGCATTTACATAATCAAAGTCCATTTTGATTATATTTCCTGGTGCTGAACCAAAGTGCTGAACATTTCAAAGTTGACAGGCAGCAAACGCACAAAGCTTTTGCAGACTATTCTCTTTGTATTGATAAATATCAATTCGGGCTGCAAGTCCAACAGTTCTGCTCTTGTCATCCATAAAATGCTGCAATGCTACACACATTTTCCAGCCAAGACAGACCTAACAGCGTCCCAGGCCTTGAGCAGCTCAGGGGAAATCTCATGCCTTCCCTGAAATCTGCTTGCCAGGAATTGTTCAGTTGCAGCTGCAGATTCAGCCGCTTCCTCAACAGAAACAACAGAAGAAGAAGAATCAACACAGCTGAGGAGAACCAGGAAGTAAACACATCCTAACAATCCTTCTCCTTTATAAAGGTGCAAAGACTTGCAAGTATTGCTCCTGTAACTTTATTTTAATTCCACTGAAGCTCAATATTTATACTTTGTTTGCTGTGAGTGCTTGAAAACCCAAAGTCAAATTTCTAGTTTATGCCCACAATTCTGGTTCTGAAGTACTTCTAACACTGCTGGACTTTATTTTGAGTTAAGCTGGTCGCAATAACAAATTTTGCTCAATTGATTAGTCCCAGTAATTACTACAATAAACAGTAATGTAACAGTAATTTTCAAGTTAATATATTGATAATAGCATAAAAATCGTCCTCTCAAAGATCAATAAACTTTAATTTTGTAAAGATTTTTAAGACTGGAAGTCTCTGTAAACAAAATTGCCCTTCAAAATATATTTGAAGGGCAAATATAGTAATATATATTACTAGTAATATATATTACTAGAAATAGTAATTTCTAGAAATAGTAATTTCTAGAAATTACTATTTCTAGAAATTACTAGAAATAGTCATTTCTATTCTGAGGTCAGAATAGAAATTACTGAGCTCATTTTGATTTAGCACGCAATTAATAAATTAATTTATTATTGTGACAGTCTTATTATGAGTCAATTGAAACATATTTATGTGAATTACTAATAAACCCATATTTGCCTTCCCATCACAAAAGGTTTGGTATTACATTCATTTTATGGATCTATTCGTCCACATTTTCTGTAAACCAATCTAAAACGTTTAATTTATAATTACATTTCCATTCCCAAAATAAAGTTTCTTTGTAAAGGAGTTAGTGTCTCTGTAGACAAGTATATTTCACAAAGTTCTTATCTTGAAATTACATGTAAAAAAGGGGCCCAGCATGCTTTGAACAAAAGTACATATGTTTATAAGTCATGTTTGGATATAAAATCCTTGATTTATAACATCCAGTCTGCACTTGCTGTCCACAGACATTTCATTTCTGCCCGACTGCGTCCAAAATCTCCCCGCCTTGTTGCTGCGCCATCTGGAGAATGCATTTCCTACTGTGTTGCCCCTAATGTGGTAGATGTCCCTCATGCATAATGGATAAGCTGGTCATGATTTGTTAAAGTTTTGAAAAAGTTTATGAATTTGTTCTTTATTTTTGGAACAAAAACATGGCAACAAATGATTTCAAACTGAAATAAGATGTGGAGCGAACTCTGCTCTGAGATGCTGGAGACACTGAGGTCACTGACTGACAGAAGAAAAGTCAGAAATTAAATACATCAACATCACAGCGTTAAGCATGGAGAGCCAGTTCAGAAAGTAGATATGAATATGATTATTATTAATTTGTTGTTTTATACACTCATACATTTATTTATTATTTTATTTATTTTGATATATATCCTTTCATGTATTATTTTATTTGTTTATTAATTTATACATTTACTTACACATATATTTATTATTTTATTTATTTAATATATATTTATTTATGTATTTGTTTTGTCTATACACTTATTTGTTATTATATTTATTTAGACATTTATTTATTAATTTATGTATGCATTATTCTATCTATTTATTTATTTACGTATTCAATTTTGGCTGAAATGGCTCTCCATAGTTACGTTGTGCTGACAGATGAATCTTCCACAGAGTCTGTTGTAAACAACAGCGTTAAGCTACGTCACTGTATTTTGATCACAACATTAAATTCTGTATTTTCTTCCAATGACCAACATTTGCATTAAAAAGAGAAAGGGGATATTTTGCATTCTACATCAGCTGAGCTGCAGCGGTTGTGGTGGATCTGGCAGAATGAGGTCATTTTCTTTGCCCTGAGCGGGAAGTGGAGGTTAAGGCTAGTAGGAGAAGCACGGCTGCCTGCAGTGGTGCAGAATCATTAGCTTCAGTATCTGGCCAGCCTGGGGAACCACAATCAGGTTCTTTAACCAAGAACAAGGTCAGCATAAAGAACATAATACTGATCACACATCTACTTTTATGAACAACTTCCTGCACCTTCAAAAACTCATAGAATCACAATGAGCCCCAAAATATTGTCATTTTGGGATCATTTTCAAATTCTCAAAGATAAAGAAACTTTAAATTCTAATGAGCATTTAACACTGGAACTGGAAGACATTTTACATGCAAAACGAACAAAACAGCAGAAACAAAAGTAATTATGAAGTCTCTGCAAAGTTGAAAAAAGGGCTAGTTGAGACCAAAATATTCAAAATATCTATTTTTATTACCAACTTCCTACTGCTTCAGAATGTTATGAAGTGAAACTGAGAAATTAGTGAACATAATTATCCCAAAGGGACATTTATACGTCATAACTCGGATCATCCAAGTGGATGGTGAAGCTGTTGGGAGTCTTGAAACGAATCTGAAAAGATTCAATGAACTGATCAACCATACAGTAAGAAATGCAGCGTTGTTGTATTTTTGGAGATTAAAATGTCATTTTCTTGTTTAAAAAGGAAATTTCTAATAATGTATAAAAAAGGCTTAAATAAATCAATAAATCCAATCAATCAATGAATCATCAGAATAACCAATAACTAAAATAATAATTAGTTCCAACTCGGAATGTGATTCTAAGCTACTGAATCATTGGGAAGACATAATAATAATCTGTCAATTTATTATCATAATTAGGCCTGTCGCAATAGGCAATAAATCAGTTACGGTAATCGCATGATAAATTAAACCAGCTCAATAATTTCCATTTGCATGATTTATTGTTTTTCTCCTTTCTTTGTTTCTACCAAAATCTGGATGCTGAAAGCAAGGGCGTAAATCCATCTCATTATTGGGGGGGACCATAAACAGTAACATTTCTTAAGACCAATTTTGGGGGGGTTGGCAAAGTTACAGTGAAATGTAACGTAAAATGTGGTTTAAAGAGTTTTTAAACCACATTCAATTTGCAGGACCAAAAATGACTAGTAAAGCATATCAAACACGTGTTTTTCTCAGTAAGCAACCTGCTACGAAATAAAACTGAAATTCAAATGTTGCTTAGATACGAATTTTGTTCAGTCTGACTGATCTAATCTCTGCTACACCTTTACGAAAATTAAAGGTTCTAAATAAAAAAGCTTTAATGAGAAACTACTCTTAATAAAATTCCTCATAAACACTGATCTCTTGAAATGGCTCCCAAAACAAGTTATGGGCTATTTAAATTATAACTTGTTCAGTTGCTTTAGTTTTAAGCTTTTTAGTTTTGTCATGTCCTGGTGACTGAGAACCAGCAGGTACATAGAAATTAATGTCAGGGTGTATTATAATTTAAACATAACATTTAAAGCACCAGGGTTAATATATAGAAAAATATTCAGATTTTATTTTGTAGTTTAAAAGGCTCCACGTTGAAGACAGTGAGAAATAAAAGCATAGCTTTCTGTTTTTTTCTATCTGTTCTCGACTGGGTCCACTTGCTCAGCCCCTCCCTCCCGTTTCAAACTCTTCTAATTAACTAAAAGTTAAACACCTAAATATGAATGAGATGTTTGCTACCTTTAGCAAAAAAGCTTAAGTCTATGAAAGCACTGTGGCAGTTTTGCTAATAAGGCAGCTTATCATGATTCAGTCAAAGTAAGAAAATAACGATATGCAGTCTGATTTTTATTGTTAATGTGTTTCTTCTTATTGAGCAGTGAATGTAAATAAAAGGTTTACATGTCTTTTGCTTTAAGTATTTACTTACTGGAAAGAGTTTTGCTTGCGCTGCAGAGCCACAGCTAACAGCTAGCTCCTCACGAAGCCTGTGCCGTTCAGTGTTGCTGTTGTCCGCCTTCAAGTTGGACTGAACCATTGTTCTAATAATGGTAGGGGGGGACCTAAAATTTAATTCTTATTTTTTTCTGAGATAAATGACATATTTAGTTCGTTCTATGTTTCTTTTGCCTTTTATTATTGATATTATTTTAATGCAAACGTTTCTTCGATTATTTTTATTATTTTTTTGGGGGGGACAATTCTAGACTTTTCCAAGATTGGGTGGAGATGGGGGGAGGGGTGGGGGAGGGGGTCCGGAAAGTCTTCAGTCTGGTGCTTCGTCTTAACTGGCCCTTTTTTTGAAGGACTTCATAATTGATTTTATTTGTTGTCTTCCAGTTCCAGAATTAAATGTTTATTAGAATTTAAAATTGATTGATCTTTGAGAATGTGTTTATGTATTATTATTATGCCATCATTAATATATTACTTGAAAATGGTCTCAAAACCGCAAAGTTATCGAGTATTGCAAGGAATTCTGGGACAATTTATCGTCCAGCAATATTTGTTATTGTGACAGGTCTACTCATAATTACATTTTCTTTCATGTCCTAATCTGTAAAACCAAAGATTTGAAAGAAAGTTTGAATTATTTTTAGCATGACTGTTGCAGCTTGTCTTTTCATGTGAGAAGTTTCTATAATTTAGAGAATATATTAGCTCAGCCGGAACAAATGTAGTTAAAGTAATCTCTTGAAAGACTGGATCAGTGTATTTCCCATTGACAACTTCTATTTAAAATGAGTTACTTGAATAATAAGACAATTTCTAAATATATTTTACAGGCAAAGGTTGCCACTTTTCTCCAAGAGTAATGTAACAAGGTAAAAGAGAAAGGTTGCATTCGGGTGAAAAAAAAAAAAGCTGATTTGGTCACATTTGCCTAAACAAACTCTTAATCACTTTTTAAAAGATATGAGGGCATACTTTTTTTGAAAAAAAGAAAAAAAAAAAACACTCTGCCTGCAACCAGCACTCTATTTCTGAGAGGCAGTTCAGAACTGGGGGAAACACAGAAAGGTGTCAAAGGTCAGCTGTTTAGCCAACATCAGCATGTAAGTGTGCAACGTTCCCTCCAGGTGAACGAACAGCTGACTCTTGAACTACTTACAGCTCCAGCATGAAAATTTGGAGATAAATAATTTATATGCATGGAAATGTATGGGAAATGAATTCACGGTTCTTCTTTCTCACCTTAAAGTGATAAAATCAGAAAGAAGACAACCTTACCAGATTGGAAATCACTTTTACGTTTATGGGAATATAATTGTCACATTTTGACAGAAACATTGTTCTACTAAACATTTGTGCAACTAAAACTTGTTCAAAGATCAGAAGAAGAGTTTGATTGCTTTAATTTAAATAAAGATTTCTCCACTGATTATTGAGAAGAATAAAAATAATTTTTGACAATATAATTTTAAATAAGATGTAAATAAAAACAGATTCTTTTTGGTTTTTGCAAATTTTAGAATTGTTTAAATTGGCCTTTGAGACATACCTGTTTCTGATCCAGTTTTTAACTTCTGATACGATACAGATATCTGAAGTTTAGTATCAACTGATACTGATCAATACAGAAAAGCAATGCTGTATTGATTTAAAACGGTAGTGGATTACACTACCGTTTAATTCACGCTAGTGAATTAAATGGTAAATCACGGTTTAATTGAATTTAATTACATTTTTATCCATTTGAAAAATGGATAAAAATCAATGGCCCAAAAGCGCTTATGCATTAAAAAGTCATCATGCTTGCTTCCAGTTAAACTTACCGTGAATTAAACGGTAGTGAATTCACTAATAACTTCATAAGGTTGATGAAATGTGAAAATTACACAAGTTTAATTAGTTTTATCAGTGCAATTAGGAGTATAACAGCCAATGTAAAATTAATAATTAAGAAACTGAAGCTATTAAAACAGTATCCTGACTGCTTTGGTCAAACATGTAAAAACTTTAATTAGTTCAGTCAGTGCAACTGAGAATAAATCTTAAAAAAACTGAAATAAATGTAAAATAATTTAAAAAAACTGAAATTGACAAAAACAAAAGGTTGGCTACTTTGATCAAACATCTAATAATAATCTGCAACAAACCTTCTTTCAAATGGTTCAGAAAATTTAATTAGGAATTCTGAATATAATGTAAAATAAATAAAGCCTGTCGCTCAGAGAACTAAGCATAGAATAAGACTGAATAGATCCGCCACTACGGATCCGTCACACTGTCACCAAAAACCCGATGACCGTTACAGATATTAATATCAGACTGATACATATACATTTAAATTAAAATATTGTTTACTCTAAGTCTTCAGAGGTATAATAATTTAATTATTTCACAACAATTTGGAACTGGAAATTATACATTTAGAGTCCTTAATCTTACATTGGAGATTATTATTTTTTTCTCTGATAAATTCTGCTACTTTGTAGATGCAGTCATGTATAAATAATTATTATGGCTTCTAATGTACTGAACAGAAAAATAAGCTATTTGTGTGACCATATGGTCCACACTGTAGAAAAAATAAAAAGCATCTCTAATTCACAGTAAAATTCTGGCAACCACAGCTGCAGGTATTTTACCGTAAATTAGAGACGTTTGTTTTTTTTTCTTTTATCAGTGCAGAAGGAGGGAATTATTAGCACTTGAAATAAGATGCAGGAAATAAACTGGGAAAATAATGTCTTTGTTTGTGTCACATGCTAGAAATAATCATCTGTCTTCATTTGCTACAGATCCCTTCCACTCTGAGTTTGGACTGAACCCATAATAAAGTAAAACTATCAATAAAATCCAGGTTTTTAATCTGTATGTAGCAGTAATTCAATTTCAGCAAAGTGAAGAATCTGATCTGCACCGCTATGCAGAAAAGCAACAAGCTAATGCCAAACTGGTTGAAAACTATACAGCTTGATCTTTATGCTAACGTTCAACTGTCTGTTAAAACTATTGAATAAAAAATGGCACGCACATAAATCAAAAGTCTCCCAGCAGCAAGATAAGGGTGAAAAGTTCATAGTTTGCCCGGAGTTTGTCCCCACAGGACTGAGATCTCACTAAGCTCTTTCTGACCTTCACAACTCATGGAACATGGCTGGACCGCAGAATATTTTAGAAACCTATGTTCTCCCATACAGTTTTTGTTTTGCAGTCGTTCGAAACAACTTTACACACCTGTGGTAAAACGTCAGGTTGACAAAACAGTGAGAGGGCGAGAAATAATTTTAAAGCATCTTCTACCTTTAAAATAGAAGATGCAATTCAACTGAAAACATGCAGATATGTTAGTAAGAAAAATAAAAAAACGTGCAACAATTTAGCCCTCTTGGACTGAAAAAAATGAAATCCCTCTTCATCTTCAGTTTTTTGTTGCATTATGTAAAAAACAGTCATTTCTTTAAGGTCAGTCTCTCCCTGACTAATTTCCATCTTCACTTCCCAAGAAATTTTGAGATCTAGTTTTTGATTAGCTAAAGATGAACTTTATTGAAGGCTAATCAGATTCATATTAAGTCCTTGATGTATTTTGACCAAGGATTAGGCTAAATCTGTATACATTTATACAATCTACTTCAGATTTTTAATACAAGGATGTCAAACTCATTTACATTTTGGGCCGTTTCAACATCCTGAATGTCCTCAAAGGGCTTGTTGTGGCAGAATGTATTGATAAAACCCATTAACAAACTTCTGAAATATGAATAAATAGCTATTTCTGCCTTCAGAAAGTACTTCTTAAAGTTAAATATTGACCATATTTTTACACTAATGTAATTTGGAAGTATACCAGGAAAAATCTGATTACATTTGATTGATAACTTCAAAATAATCTGTATGCAGCAGTTATTTTTAAGGTTTTATTTAGATGTCTTGTTAGGATTTATAGAGGACCACATAAAGAATAAGGCCTTGAGTTTGACACATGTGCCTTAACAGATTTGTTTGATTTTGAATTACCATGATTTATATCACATTAAAGGGGAAAAAGCTTTCAAATGATTCATCAAAATCCAAAAACATAACTTTTTTAAAAGTGTTTTTTTTTTTTTTTTTACTTAGTTCCAGAATGTTTCTAACTTGTAAAAACCTCTAATGTTTCTCAAAATGTGCCTGACTTTTCAAAGCCTCCACTCTCAGTTTTCGCCCTGCTGTGGAGGAGGAAACATCCTCAGCTCATCGGCATCATGACAATATGCATGGATGTAGAAAAAGCAGCTAAGCGTGTCATCCTTTCAGCTGAGCCAAGTTAAAATGACTTTAATCTGGGTGCAGTGCGGTGTGGCAATGCTGTTGCACATCCAGTCATGTGTGATCATGAAGAGTTCAAACATATTTGTGTTTTAAAGCTGATCATGCAGAGTTGATCAAATGGTTGTTATTCATGATCAGCTGAATTAAATCAAACAACTCAGTTTGTCTTACTCCTAATCACTAAAAGTGACACCAGGATTTTTCTTTGAAAGTCTAAAAGGTAGCCTGAAACATATGTCTGCTCCCAGCAATCATCAACTTTGACTCTTGGTGCAACTTGGAGGTGTGTGTCCAGCTCCAGTTTGCTGTCATAGTGGTGATTACTTCCAGTCCAGCTTCTAGTTACCAAATTACCAGTTACCTGTCAATGAATCATAAACTACTGGGGAGCTTCAACAAGTGATTCATTATTTGTGTCATACATATGTAACAAAAACATTTCTATAGATGATTTGTTGGCTGTACATCAGAATATGAATCTTGGATCTAACTAAACTTTCTTTAATTTTCCTAGAAAATCTGGTTTGTTTGGGGAGGTTAATTAAAAGCTGATGCAGATAAAAAAAAATCTCTGGTCCGCTTAGAAACCTCGGTCTCGGTTTGGTTGAAGTGAGTTCTGGTGCAGTTCGAATGCATATGTGAACACTAAGCGGACCGAAGACCGCTCCAAAAGCAGGAAGCGGATTATAGCACATGGCATTCTGGTAAATACTACCAAAACAAATGCGCAAGTCTAGTGCTAGCGAGAGAAATAGCTTGTGGTCTTTTACCAAAGACAAGAGAGAAATCTTACAACTGCTAAAATCTGATGCTACTCCATTTTGGAAAAAAACATGGTCATATGTTGTTTAGAGGTTTTTGAGTCGTTTCCTTCAGTCCTCTTGCTGCAGCGCCTCCACAGGCGGGTAGGGAAACTGGTTATTCAAAGGGTTTGTTTTGTTTGACTCAATGTAGTGTGAAGCCAACCCACACCAGCTGAAAATGTAATAAATGTTGCAATTTTGGTCCCCAGTCAAACCAATTCTACCAGACTATCAGGTGTGAAAACAACCTTAGACTGAGAATTGTGACTTGGGTCCATTGAACTCATCGTCATGGTCAAAAAAAAAACAATTTCAGATGATTTGAACCTTATGAATCGGGGCATTTTCCTGCTGTAAATAGCAATCAAAAGAAGGGTATACTTTTCTCACAAAGGGATGAATATTGTTAGCAACAAAACTTAAGTAAACTATTGCATTTAAATATAAATGTGACTTTAAAAATCACCTAAATCCACTTTCTTCCCTCTTGTGAGCAAGTCACCTTCAGAACGCCTAAATGCATTGGGATGCTTCATATGACCTTTTGGCAGCTATTTGTGTTAGCTGCTAACAGGTGTACCCAATGAATATATCAGTAAGTGAATGTTCCATATATGCCAAAACCCAGAACATAGCATTTAAGAAGAAAAATTAGAAATCCAACAGCAAATGATTGACAATCAGAGCTAAGCTTAAAAAAAGCTGAACCGATAAATGAGGCAGGTGTGAAAAGAGGTGACAGAAACCAGATTTCAACTAAATCCTGTTAAGTAAAAACAGCTGCAATGTGCCAAGCATAGCCTCACAGAATGAAAACATGAGAGGGAAGGTGCTGAATGAATTAAATGCAAGAAGAAAACAGAAACTGGACTCAGGCAGTTAAAGATAAATTCCAACAGTACAGTCACAATATTTGTAAAAGAACCAAACAGAAAACCCAAAGAATATTAAATTGTTGCACAAAGACAAAAAGCAACAAAGCAATGGAAGCTTGACAAAAATCCAAAGTTCTGGAAAGTATTTAAATGAGTAAAGAAAAAAAAAATCAGTTTCTCTCACTTTCAATTAAACAACCCAGCAAGGTAATGAAATGTGCAAAAGTATCTTTAAGTCTTTTGAATTCATGATCTTTAGGCTGCTCAGTGAACTGCTTCCCATCTGATTCTAAAATCAACAGTCAAAATAAACAATGCCGTTACAGATTAAATAGCTTTGACCTTATTAACATTTATTTAACGTAAGGTTTCGACAAAATCACCAACAACATTTTTGTCCTCATACACATTCTGTCAGTGAAAAGAAGCCGTTAACTTATGATTAAACATAATTAATTCAAAGGATGGAGGTGAGGAAGCTGAATGCTCAATTTAAAAACAAAAGTTTACAAAGGAAAACAAACAAAAAATGGAAACAACAGACAAATAAGGAGAAAACGCATCATGGACAATAAATAACAGATGAAATAAAATGAGTCTAAAAAACTCACAAAATGTAATTCCTTTAAGTCTTTTGGTCATGTGATATGTGATATATCTAGCCTTGTATTTTGGTTTTGTTGTGTTTTATGCTGCTGCAATTGGGGGCCATTCTTAGAAAAGAGTTTTTTTTTATCAGTAATTTTCATGGTTAAATAAAAGGATGCATGCATGATGAATTAAGATAATCAGAAATAAATAATCTATTATTGAGCACAATCTTAATGTATTGAGCACTATATATATATATATATATATATATATA
>CAEGAE010030909.1:0-10531 GCA_903067095.1 Girardinus metallicus | reverse complement strand
AGGGCTGATGTTTTGAGGTGATGTTCAGTGTTGGATATTTGCCATTCAGACTGCTTTGCATATTGGGTAAAGCATTTTTGTCCCGTCTTTCTGCATCTCCTGCATGGCTTTTGGCGAACTGAACTTCTTTTGACCTCTTTAAAAAAAAAAAAAAAAAACCATCCATCATCTAGAAGAAATTCACATATTTAACGTAGAAGAGCTGAGTTGCAATATGTAACATCTCTAATAAGCAGAAATAACCTGACAAAGATGAAGATGTTCCTGACAAACCTTTAGAGCAGCTCCGTTCTTCAGTAATACTTCGATCAATTTAATATGTATTATGTATTTTTTTGTGTGTGTGACAACTAATATTGGTTCTGAGAAGTTTAATGGTTTTGTAGAATAGTAAATATTTATTTAATTGCGGACAAATGTATTAATTTGTCCGTGTTCTCGAACGTTTATTGTTTGTGATGTGTTTGGAGCGACGAAGAATGTGGCTTCTCTGTTTCACTCAGAGTGAGACCTCTTCGTTAGCATACCCTCTGTGTCTTGACGTGGCAACGGCTGCCGCCATATTGTTTTGCTTAGTTGTCAGCGCGAGGAGAGGAACGGCGGCTTCGCAGCGGCGGTAAGTTCTGACTTTCTTTTGAAACTCTTTCTCGGCTGCACCCGAGAGATCTTTGGCTTCGCCTGGAACACATTCCACTCCCGTATGGGCTGTAGCTGCTTCTGGGCAGCCTAAGTGAAGCTGCCATCCACCCGCCTGGTAGCAGGAGATGACCTGAGGTTTAAACGGATTTGTTTAGCATCTTTGGGAGTCCACATTTATCAGCTGTGAACACGAAACAGACAGTGAACCTAGTCATGTCAGTCAGGCTAAAGACTTATGTTGTTCTACACACTTTTTTTTAAATGTATAGATATGCTTAAAGTTAATGTGAGCAAACTGCCCACGGGTGTTGGTTGCTCGGTGGGTGGCTGGGTGGGTGAAGGTTTTACATATTTATGTTTTACATATTACAATAAACATGTTGAGAGTTGGATAAAGAATGATCTGGTAGCAGAAGGATTGGCTACTCAGGAGAAACAACTTTCCTCCCAGACATTTAAAGTCTGATCAATAAGCCTGCTGCTGCTGCAACATCCTGCATTTGTTCTCTGAAATCAACATCAAGCTAACTAGTCTCCAGATGATGTACTCTTTATATGGGTAACGACATCCAGGAGGCTACTCTATTACTACAGCAGTAGTAATAGAGTACTGTGAGGGAACTGGAAATTTTCTATAGGCCCTTAAATTTATCCACATTATATCATGTTTCCACCTCTTAGTTTATTTTATTTTATGCATAATTGTAAAGTGGCCATGAAAATGGCACCTGGATTTCTAAACCTTTTGCAAATGCAAAGCTGAAAACTGGAATGGATTATGTAGTAAAGCCCACTTTCTTCTGTGAGCCTTAAATAAACCCAGTATGGAAATTTGAGGAAATTATTACTTAATAACAAACCTGTGGGGGATCGGTCTTATGATATCGGGTTATTTTGTTTTATCAAATTCAATATTCGCCTAGATTACATACTCTAAAGGTTTCTTCCCAGCTTGTTCCTGTCCTCTGTCGCCATATGCCTCCGAAGTGGTTGATGTCAAATCAGTAATTCCGCACAGTAAGCTGGGATTCCTCAGATGGATAACTCTTTGCCATTTAGCATTATAAATGGAATTTGAGTACATTGCATTATAACTGGGGTCAAACTGGTATGTACATGACTGATTTTGGACCAGTCTGTCTAGATTGCATTGAATTAAATGTAAACTTCTTGATTTGTATTGGACTTGTTGGTTTGGCAAATGGCGTTGAGATGACAGCTGAGAGTTGGCTGCATATATGTAAATGCTCTCAGTAGATGAACACAGACTCCATAGCACACTGGCAGATAAAGGAGTGGGGAGAAAATGCAGTTTCTTAATAAACGAGAAGTTTAAAAAAAAAAAAAAAAATTGAGCTGCACCAATCTGATATTATCAGTATCGATCCCAATATTGGAAAAAAATCTGGATTTGGCATCGATAATAAAGTATCCGATCCATAAGTCTAACGTTATGCTTTGTTATTCATTTTACATTATATGTAGAATTCTGAATTGTAAGTAGTCAGCCTTTTATCTGTATCAGTTTCAGTTTCTTTATTATTTATTTTCTTTTAGCTGTTATACTCCTAATTATACTGACTGGACAAATGAAAGCTGTTTTTCCATGTCGAAGCTAATGAATTTATTGGTATATGTCAGTGTGCTTTACTAGTGCAGAGTTAGCAGATTAATTTGTAATTCAGTACATTTACGTGTGTTTTGATTTTTAAAAACGGAAAAGTTTTATGTCATTTCAGCTGTTTTTCTGAATTGGATCTTATCGGTCGATGCTAGGCCTCAGATATTGGTATCTGTAACAGAAGTGAAAAAAAAGTGGATCTTTGCATTAAAAAACACACTAAGCTATTTTTAATCATCACACAACAATTCCAAATAAAAATGTGACAACAATCAACTGCATTGATTTAAAACAGAAAAACAGCAATTATTCCTACTGCATGGAAATTGTGTTGTGATCAGTTGCAGAAAAAAAACGAGTCAAAGTTTGACTCTTTAGCGTGTCTTGATTGACATATTTAACCTTTGAACCCTGACGTTCCACTGAGCACTGTGCTTGTTGTTTACTGTACTCTGAATCTGCCAACCCCCACAGCTTTCCTGTGACCTTGTGACCCCTGCTTCGACATGGCCACCTTCGCCGAGTACATCGCTCAGAACGAGGAGCGCGACGGCGTCCGCTTCAGCTGGAACGTCTGGCCCTCCAGCCGCCTGGAGGCAACCCGCATGGTGGTGCCGGTGGCCGCTCTGTTCACGCCACTGAGGGAGAGAAGCGACCTGCCCCCAATCCAGTACGAACCCGTCCTGTGCAGCCGTGCCACCTGCCGTGCGGTCCTCAACCCACTCTGGTACGCCCCTCCACCTGTGTGTAACACACCAGTCTGTGTAGAACTTTATCCCTTAGAGATGCAAATCTTTTAGTGTCCAGCGATTTGATTTTTTACAAATTTTTTTATAAGAGCCACTGTTTAATTCAGAAACCAATTTTTCTATTGAAACAGTCTAGAGATTCTGTTTCAATTAATGCAATTAAATTTTGATTTATTTTGAACAAGTAAAGTGTCACATAATTAAGAAAACAATAAAATGTCATAATACTAATCAAACATAAAAGACCAAAACTTCCATGTGCAGTTTGAAGTGGAGTAAGAAGAAAACAAACCCCCAACTGAGTCATCCAAATATGTCCATACTCTACATATTTATACACCAAATTTTTACTCATGTCATAATTTGTACTCTTTCCAAATTATACTTATTCAATGAATTATGTGACTGACAAGAGGAAGAGACAGAGAGAACAAGTAGAGCATTTATGTAAAACTATTCTATCAGGTGCCATACGGCATCAAGTTCCTTCAGTTTTTTTTTTTTTTTAAAAGTAGGTTTGTGTGTAAAATTCAGTAATTTTAATTACCAGTAGGTTAGCTTAGCGGACTGGCTAAGCTAACCTAAATAAAAAAAAATATCCAAAATATATACTTTTTTTTTTCCCCTGCACCTCTACTGTCCCTCTGACTTCCTCTCCACCTGTTTCAGCCAAGTGGACTACAGAGCCAAGCTGTGGGCGTGTAACTTCTGCTACCAGAGGAACCAGGTGAGTGGGGTCCTGCTGTGGGGATGGGAGAACAGCAATCCAGAGAGACTGACACCCGACTCTCCTCTTCTCAGTTTCCTCCATCCTACGCCGGCATCTCGGAGGTGAACCAGCCTGCTGAGCTGCTGCCTCACTTCTCCACCATCGAATATGTTGTACAGGTGAGAAAGCTGTGGCGTGAGACCGACGAGCGGCTCCCCTCGCTGCCAGATGCTTGACAAACTCTGTTTTCCGGCACCAGCGGGGCCCTCAGATGCCGCTCGTCTTCCTGTACGTGGTGGACACCTGCATGGAGGACGAAGACTTGCAGGCTCTGAAAGAGTCTCTGCAGATGTCCCTGTCTCTGCTGCCCCCCACCGCTCTGGTGGGACTCATCACCTTTGGACGCATGGTTCAGGTCCATGAGCTGGGCTGCGAGGGGATCTCCAAGAGTTACGTCTTCAGGGGCACAAAGGACCTGAACGCTAAGCAGCTGCAGGTAAACGGGATCCTGGGCATTTATGGTGTCGTTTATCGTTTATGTTGATAAATTTCTTATCGCGATAAGAATTTTGATTTGTCGTTTTCACAATAAATTCCAATTAATGATGTTTAAAACCATCCAGAGCTGTCTGTATCATCAGGATTCAGAATCAGAATATGCTTTAGTGATGCAAATCACATTTTATGTGACCAGTGTCTCAAAGTAGCGTATTACAAATGCTGTGTCATGCTTTAACAGCCGTACAGTTACCTTATAAAGTAACAATAAGTAGTTCTTTTTGTTGTTTTTAGTGTTATCACAATAGTACAACAAAATATTGTGATAAAACCTGAAGTCATATAGCTCTGCCCTTACGTCTCAATCTTTACCTGTTCAGGTTTTGGTCAGCACTCTTTAATCCTTCACAGCAAAAAATGAAAGAAAATCGAAGACATGGTTCTATGGTAAATATATGATACGACATGATTTTTGTTGCAGGACATGCTCGGTCTAACAAAGCCCTCTGCAGCTCAGGGTCGGGGGCCTCAGACCTCCCAGCAGCCTCTGTCCAACCGGTAAGATCGCTAGAAATGCTGATCAGCCGATATCCAGTCTGACCCACTGGATATCGGCACCAATTTTAGAAGCAGCTTGTAACTTTTATAAAATAGGCTTTTTTACATATTTGTTAAAACTGTCACTATGCCCTATAACATAATATAATATGAGACAGAAAAATTAAGCTCCTCTTCTCTGTGGTCCTACTGCAGAAACAACCAATCAGAGCCAGGAGGCGGGTCTTACCACTGTCAGTCACACTCCTGTATGCACTGCTCACCCTTGCTCTTTCCTGTGCTATAGCTCCTCCCCCAAGCAGAGCCTGCCGTGAATGCCAAGGCTAGTTAGCATAGCCACCAGTGATGGTGAATTAACAGTTTTCTTGTAAAGTTAGGTTGATTTACCGTCATTAGAAAACCGGTAATCTTGAGTCTGTATTGACTAGGTGGTGCTGGGTGTAATGGAGAGCGCTAAGACCCTCCCCCTGGCTGTGATTGGTTGTTTCTGACCAAGCATTGTATTTCTGCTGATCGCAGTAGCACCTTTGGGAGAAGGAAGAGAAACTTGATTTTTATTTAGTTTTTGTCAAATATTTGTCTCGTACTTTCAGGACATAATGATAGTTTTAACAAATATGTAAATAAAATCTATTTTTCATAAAACTTACATTTTGCAGCTTTAAGTTGTTTGATTTCAAGTATTTTTGTCACTTGATTAAAGTGTGGTGGCTGAGTGCCGGGCTCCTGTTTCTCATTGTGACTTCAGGTTCCTGCAGCCAGTGCAGAAGATTGACATGAACCTGACTGACCTGTTGGGGGAGCTGCAGCGCGACCCCTGGCCCGTCACTCAGGGGAAGAGGCCCCTGCGCTCGCTGGGTGTCGCCATGTCTATTGCCGTGGGGCTTCTGGAGGTGAGGGGTCAGCGTTCAGGTTTCATCGTCATGACGACGCCGTTCAAAATCTGACCGACTCTTCCTCCATTCAGTGCACTTTCCCTAACACCGGCGCCCGGATCATGACATTCATTGGGGGCCCCGGCACGCAGGGACCAGGGATGGTGGTTGGGGACGAGCTGAAGACCCCCATTAGGTCCTGGCATGACATCGAAAAGGACAATGCCAAGTTCATGAAGAAAGCCACCAAGGTGAGTCACTGCTACGGTCTGTGTTCATAAAGTCAAAAATGTCTTTTTATTCAGTCAAATGTCATTACTAATGCACTTTTACTACAATCAGTGTGCTTTTACAGTAGTTAAAAGAAGAAAGAACCTTCAATAATCACAGCAAAAAGTCTGAAGAGATGATAATTACACAACTAATTATTAGGCTCATTTTAAAAGTATTTAGAATTTTTGAATTCTATGTCTTTTGTGTCTTTTATAACGCCATTTATAATATTTCAAAATGTATTTATGAATTCTGTACAGCACTTTGGTCCCTCTGGTGATGTAAAGTGCTTTATTCAAGTTCAATTTAAATTCAAAAATACTTCATTGATCCCAAAAATGAAATTAAATCTTGTTGTTATTCATATTAATTCAAATTGTAAAGAAAACTGGAAGTGTCTTGGTGTGGGACAGCATCTCTCTCTCTGGAAAACATGACATTCTGCAGCCAGAATCAAAATGCTTGACGCAGCAGCCATTGACCCAAGGAACAACATACCAACTGGCAGACTACAAAAACACACAATCTTAACAAATAGTTTTGTTAAGATGCAAATAGATTAGTTCACTTTAAACTCACAAGGAGTTTATGAAGAACGTTTTCTTAACAAGACATAGGAGGTTATTTTAAGTCAGTTTCTTAACATTAATAAAAACCTACTAGTTCCACTGGCAGATTTTTTTAACCTCTAGCATAAGGTATCTTGTAAGTTAATAAATCTGCCAATATAACTAGTACTTTTTTATATCAATATTCAAGAATTATTGATTTAAAACAGTCTCTTGTATTTAGTTGAAAAGTTGTGAGTTAGCTTAGACTTTGTGTTGTTGCATTGTGGAAAGGATTTGGTATTTCATTGGTTCAACCCGCCTGCTCAGCTCTGCTGCTCAACCATTAGACATGTTTTCCTTACAGATGTGATGCTGTTTAAAGTTAAATGAAACAGCTCTCTCACTGTATAATATTTGCTGCCTAAAGGCGTTGTTATAGTACAGAAATAATCGAGCAAACACTAAACCTGTTTTACTGGAGGTGTGAAGTTGCATTCCAGCAGCCTCGGGTTAAACCTCTGCGTCTAAACTGTGTGTGTTGATCTGTGTGTCGTAGCATTTCGAGGCTCTCGCTAACAGAGCTTCCACTAATGGCCACATCATCGACATATACGCCTGCGCTCTTGATCAGACGGGTTTGCTGGAGATGAAATGCTGCCCCAACTACACAGGGTAAACACACACATCTGGATGTCTGTTGTAGGGACCCTCAGTGTCATAATGCTTCTCTCCAAAAAAACGCTGATCCATGTCCAGGTCTCAAGCCTAAAACCCAGCTGGACCTGAGCACTCGGTCTGTTGAGAACAAATAGCTGCTTGAACAATATGGAATTTAAGAACATTAAAATCACGCACAAGTTATGATTATTATTATTAATGAATTTCCCCTTTGCATCACAATATTTCTATTCTAATATTATTATTATTATTATTAATATTGTTAATAATATATTGTGCATTATTGTTTGGGACACACAGATCCACTTTTTCACCTCCGATACCTGAAGTATGACATCGGCTGATTCCGATGTGATGCAGAAAAACAGAGCTGAACTGACGATGTTTCTTTTAAAAAAAAAAAAACCAGATATAAATGTACTAAATCACAAATGTATTTGCTAACTCTGCACCAGAACACTGAAATACACCAATAATATAAAAACATTTAAAAACAACTTTCGCTTGTTCAGTCAGTGCAATTAAGAGTAGCGTAATGAAAAATAAATAATCAAGAAATTGAAAACAATAGGTTGACTACCTTGGTCAAAATAAATTGTAACAAACCTTCTTTCAAATGGTCCAGAAAGAGCAAGTGGGAATTCTAAATATAATGTAAAATAAATAATAAAGCCTGATATCATTCATAGCACAAAGCAAAGGATTAGACTGAATAGACCTGCTCTTGTGGATTGGGCACATTGTCACTGATACCCGATCTAGAATTGTTTTTTGTTATTAATATTGGATCTCTAATCAAATTGCTTTCGTACTGATTGAAGGTTCTCCACATGGTTGTGGTCATAATGTGTCAAAAGGGGAAAAAGTTGAAGTAGTATGAGTACTTCTACAGGTCATCATAGACTGACTCCATATAGGTGAACAAAAAACATACATTCCCTAAATTAGCACATTTGTAGCATTTTTTTTAATTGCTTCTTTGTTTTTGTAAGAATTATCATAACTTCTGTAACAATTTAGTAATATGCTTACAGTGCCCACTATCTTTGTAGCATTCTGGAAGACATTTTGAACATAGTTGGTTGCTTGTACAAATGGTTATAAGAAAAAAATGATTTTTTGGGGGTTTTTTTTCAATGTTTTTTCTGTTTTGTCAGAGGATACATGGTGATGGCCGACTCCTTCAACACATCTCTGTTCAAACAAACCTTCCAGAGGGTTTTCACCAAAGAAGTCCAGGGATCTTTCAAGATGGCCTTTTCTGCCACACTTGAGGTCAAGGTATGAACCAGAAAGCCAACAGGAGGCAGCAGAGCTCTTCCCCGGCTCGTCTGTTCCACACAGTAATGAATGTCGCTCTGTCCTGCTGCAGACATCCAGAGAGATCAAAGTGTGTGGAGCGATCGGCCCCTGTGTGTCTCTGAGCGCAAAAGGACCCTGTGTGTCTGAAAACGTAAGAATCACTGCCACCACTTTGTCACACTGCCCCCCGCAGGCGCACACAGGAACAACAGAGTGGAATGCTCTCATTATCAAACATACACACATTTTCAGCGTAGATTCTGTCAGATATGAACACATCACACAGCAGGTCTAGGATTTTATTTTAAGTTAAGTCAGGAGAACATTAAGCTGAGATCAGTCTTCATGTGCACATATTTGTTTTCTATCAGTTTACATTACAGATTAACTATGACTGGCAGCATTTGGAGACTCTATTTGTGTCCAGTAAACTTTATAATCCTCATCTAACTGATGTTTGTGCTGGTTTGTGCAGCAACAATTTTTGTTTGTGTTTCTTTGGCTTTAAACAACACAAAGTGTTGTTTTATTTTTAGTAAAAGTGGGGTGGGGGCTGGTTGACCCTTTGAACTTTAAACTTTCGCTAATATCTTCAAAGCTGAAGCAGCACAAACAAAAAATTTAGCTGTACAAAACGGCACAAATGTAGTCAAGCTGATTGACACCAATTTTGTCTGATTTGAAGAAGGTGGGGGGTCGGGGGGGACACTGCTTGACCTTTCATGACCTCTGGAAACATTTCTTCATATCTTTAACATGATAGCAGCACAAAGAAAAAAATTTTGCTGCACAAATGTAGCACAAACATTTGACACCAATTTTGTCTGATTTGAATTGAAGAAAGGGGAGGGGCCAACTTCACTCAGGTGAAGGAGGGTCATAGCGTTGCCTCTTACAGATACTGCTTGAGTTGGTGGAAAAAAAAACACGAATTCAGTTTCCGCCCACTCTTATGTTTTACCCCTGCTCAGTAAATAATCTGTTTGAAGAATAAATCTTTTCAGTGCTGTATAAACGGTCTGAAAGCTATGTAATGTTGTCAACGCTGTGAACCTTCTTATTTCAGGAGATCGGGACGGGAGGAACCTGCCAGTGGAAGATCTGCGGTCTGGATGCCAGCACAACGCTGGCTCTTTACTTCGAGGTCGTGAACCAGGTATGTACACCTCACCTCCATCCAGACCCCGGAGAACGATGAGGACCGTTTAACTTCTACATTAAACCTAAACTAGGGCTGCATAATATTACAAAAACATGTGATATGCAAAATTATTGGTGGATGTCACAATAATGATACGGCTTGGGATAAATGAACTTGAAATTAAAAAGGCTTGCTGTGTTTCTGAGTTGGGTTCACAGCCAACAAAAGCCAAAGATAGTGAGTAGTCTAACCAGCTATTGAAGACAAACAAACATAATCATTTCCACCTCAACCATTAGGTTTTATTGGAGTGACTGTGTCTGTCTGACTAGTGAGGTTCTGGCTAGTTTCTAGTTCTAGTTTGTTATTGACTAATTAATTATTAGATGGACTTTTATTGCTCTTGATGAAGAAACCCGATATAGAAGTTATTGACTGAGAGACTCCAGTTTTGTCATAGTGTGGAGACTTCATAAATGATCAAAGAGAAATAAATCTTTTACATTTCTCACAATGTTACTACAATGTTTGATGTCTCAATTGTCTCATTTAATCATATTATGCAGCTGTAAAAATAAGCATAAAAACTTGAGTTTTATTAGATTGTTCTGTATTTTTTTTGGTCTTGTAAAGAGTCTGGAAGCGTTCAGTATATTCTTGGCTCACATATGAAACTGTGAGAACAGAGTTTTGTTTCTAGCCTACTCGGAAAGAATAAATTTGTGAATCTCGTTAAGATGTCCTAAAATAACCAACAGATGGCAGCACAACACTGCAAATTATAGTCTAAAATGTTGTGAAATTACAGATGGGAGTTAGTTTATGGTTTTATTAAAGACATTCACTGACCTGTTCTGGTTAGATTCTTAATTTATACATCTTTGTGCTTTTGACATTAATGAAGTCACAAGTGCAAAGTTCATATATATATATATAT